>SNQJ01S0185785.1:5933-18686 GCA_010110895.2 Picea sitchensis | reverse complement strand
TACTTGAAGGCTTTTTCAGTTACAATCAAATCAAGCTGAAAAGGGTAGAAGCATACAAAACCACCCTTATTACTCATTGGGGTACCTTGACTTACGAATGTAAGCCTTCTGGCTTATCTGTTATGAGTACCACTTTTAAAAAATATATGCAAACAATTTTCGACGATTTGATCAGTAAAATTATTCATGTTTACCTTGATGACCTAATCATGTACTCTAAAGGACTATCAATTGTCTCAAAGTTTCAAAAACTATGGTTGGATCCTTTTAAAATCACTTGTGTCCTGGGTACTAACTCTTACATTCTAATAGATTTACAGGAGCTATTTTTCTCCTACAACACTAACGGCTCTCACTTGAAACACTACGTGGAACCAACTTGAAAAGTTTCAACGTTGTTTGGATTTTCTATATATTAGTAGTCTAGCTCTGCTTTCATTTTTCCATTGTTTGTCATTCTTTCTTTTACAATAGTTTGATTTCTGCTTCCTTCTTCATAATTTTCCTGTTGCTTTTACATTTCTCTCATTTTATTTCGACTATTTTAAATTTTATAATCTTAATTTTGTTATGATTTTTATTGATTTTTCACATTTTAGTTGATTTTGGTCAAGAATAAGATGTTGGATAAGTTCTGCCATAGTGACACTCCTGCAAGATATTGTTAGTTAGTGACAATCAATCTTACACAATTGTTACGATGTTCCCTCTGAAAACATAATTGAATTTGTTATCTTCTTTCATTGTTGTCTTAAAAAGCAATTGGTTATCTCCCGCTTCTGCTTTCCATTTCTTCATCCATTTGAGAATTTAAAAGAACAATTCCATAAAATTTTCTCCTTGAAGTAAAGAATAGGTTTTGGTTGAATGATTATGCATACAAGGATAAACCCCCTCATACTTAACATTTTTCATGAGTTATTCCCAAATTCCTGGTCATTTTTCCATTAAATCTGCTCAATTCCCCCTATTGCATAATCTTCCTAATTATATCTTCTTAATATGTTGTTCTTGGTTTACAAAACCATGTGTTCTGAGTTCTTAATCTACTGGAAACAGATTTCCCTGTGGAGTCACCAGTTTGTTGACGATAAAAATTGCAACAAGGATTTCACCTGCAAAGTATTGCTAAAAGCCTATTATTTATAAGCTAATGATATATATAATACTAGTAGGTGGGACCCCTTCTAGATTGGAGGATCATAGATAGTCTTGTTACACATTTTATGTTCTTGTTCGATGATGGTTAAATATTGGTTTTATTTGCGACATAATGGCAAATGGATAATGCATGTTATGTGTGGGTTTCGTTACTCTAAGCTCTAAATTCCATGTATGAATGTCTTGTATTCACTGTTATTACAATGCTATTGGCTCCATGATTTATTACATGTTACACCTACACAAGACACATGTTAATCATAACAAGGGATAAAATAAATATGGAATAAATCTAAGAAATGAAACTATGCTATGATATGTTATACTATGAGAAATTGAAATTTAAAAAGGGTTGATGTTAGTCCTAACTAGCAATGTTAGTGGCTACATGATTTTATTGGAGTTATATGGGGCACATGTGATATATGTTATAGTATGGTTTTGGATTAATGGTTAGTATGGATTGGGTGGCGCATTTGGCAACTAATGTATACAAGTTTAGATGCATGGATTAATGGCATGGGTTAATGTTGGTTGGTTGGCATGTACTACGTAATTGAATGAGGAGAGGATGGAAGCGACGTGCATTTACTGCACGTCACTCGATACTTCTCCCACTGGATGTCACCCTAGCTTGGTTATTGTTCATTTGATTTTCACTGTGGTTAAGCTCTGATATTCAGGCGAGGAAGGAACTGCTCAACCAAGCTCTCATTTTTAAGGCCATTTGGTTACAGGTATGTTTTTTTCACCGATCCATGAATTCGCTCTATTTATGAAATAAATATTGTCTCGGTGATGTATTGGTATGTGTTTTTCTTGAGGCTAGAAAATGTGTAAACTCGTGGTGTTTCTATGGAATGGTTGTTTGTGTGTTATTCGTTGCAAATGGAAAATTGGATGGTTGAAGTCATGATTTCATGGACTATTCTATGTGAAGGAAGCCATGATGGCTCTTTGTTGTCTCTATGGGTTTTTTGTTGGAGGGTTTCATTCGGTTTGGACTTGTTGTTCGTCTCCTCACAGTCTTGTAATCATACCCGGCCATATTTGGTGTTAAGAGGTTGTTGTGTATGATTTGAACCACCTTTGGGTCACTGCATATTGTTTTCCACCTAGTCATGGGATCGTTTTATGTTATTGGTATTTGCACAGTTGGTTATGGTGGTTGTTATGCCAAGAGGTTTTCTTTAGGATTGGTTTATATTACATGTCCTCTGCATTTCTATCAGCATAATTCAGTTTTTTGGGGAAAAACACGAGGGTTATTCCCTACATGTTTTTGATGTAGGTTACTAGCTAGTAAAAAATCTCTTCTCTTCTGCATCATGGTCTACCCTATCTTGTGTGAATTGTCACCTTGTATTGCAAGATTGTGGTTGGCCTAACTTGTATTTACCTGCTCCCCTGCCTATTAATCAAATTTTCCAATATACCCCTGTCCACTCATCAGTTCAGTCTTCCCATGAAAGCAAAAGGTTGAAAACCGAGGCCTTGACAAAGGAAAAGCCATTGTTGCCCTTTCCTCACCTTCAAATGACTCTGATAAATCCATGTCCTATCACATGCATTTGAGAGATGATTGCTCTCACGTGATCAATGAGATTAGGCCTAAAGGCTCCACAGAGCCTAAGGAAAATTCAGAGAGATTAAAATGTGACAATAGAAACAAGGGAAATATTGCGTCCCAAAGTGGAAAATATGTATTTTAATTTTTTTTATTTATTAATTGTTGAGAACAGTTGACTTCTGAAATTTTGAACAACACTATTTTTGGATATATGGGTAATATATTTTGGAAATAATTTCAGTTATCATTGAGATAAATTTTCAAATATGAATGTGATTATGGGAGTCACAAGGAGGGATGTTTTGTTTAATTAATTGTTCGTGTTATGATTGTTAAAAGCTAAAGGGAGTCACGAGGAGTCCCACCTACTAGTTATTATTTATTTAAAATAAAAAACCTTATTATGATTTATTGATTTTCTCCCTTAATTAAAAAGTTGGTTGAGTTTTAGTTAACTTAACCAAGGAAGTAGTTCAATTATTTCAACCAATTCTAATTTTCTTAAAGGCAAAAGAAAAGGGGGGAACAAGAGGAGAATAGAAGGAGAAGAATACTAAGGTTTTCTCTTTGAGTTTTTGTTGAGATAATTCATTTTTAATTCATTCCTTAATTCATTAGAAGCCTAATTTGTTTTTTATGATAGTAGGGTCCTATTGTAGACATCAAGATTCAGGGTTGAATTACATCATTCAGACTCTTGTTTTTCAAAGGTGTTGATCTATCTTTTATAGTATGTGTAGACTTGCCTGTTTGTGAATTAGATTTCATGACTGACAAAGGCTATTGTGCAGAGTTGAGTGGGAAACAATCTATGGCAAGTTGATCCAACTTTTAAAGTTTATTTGTTTATTTTCTGTCAGAAGTCCTTTTGTATGTTCCATCGGGGATGTCTAAGTTTGACTTTGGTCCAAAAATTCCTCAAGAAGTTTTTTAAAGAGAACGATTCTTTGATGAATTGGAATGAAATAAAGGATTTCTTTATGTCACATTTGTTTTGATTATTGACTTGGTGTCTTTAATTCTGTCTCTATATTTATTTCAGCATCTGATATGTTCAGAAAATTACATAAATAATGATTTTTTCAGCAAGCTTTTACTTATAAAAAAATAGCCTAAGCACTTGTAAACAATACTCGTGAACTAGGATATTTTGATGGTTATAAACATAGGGTGATATTCTCGTCTATATTTCTTTAGCCAAGCAATATCTGAAAATATTTGAGTAAGAACATTTCATATTTTTTCCTCAACATTTATTTGGCGACCATACTGTGGAGATCTTCAATATCTATCTGGTTAATTTTTATGCTTGACCAGCATTGACTACATCTATTTTTTCTAATATTTATTCTTTGACTATTTTATTTCTTAATGACTGTGCCTATTGTAAGGCCACCCAATAGTGAGCCTAGTCTTCAAGATCAGACCAACATTTCTTTGAATTTGTTCAACACCATTTTATACACTTCCAATACTCATGTTGAGCTTAATCATTCATGGGAAACAATTGAACGAGATATTAGTTCCCAATAACATTGGGAAGCTAGACATAGACAACCTAGAAATCAACAATAAGCTTCTTGTTCCTTCAGTTTTGGCCTTACTTTCATGTCCTTAGACTCTCGTGTTTCTAGAATAAGGAGAGGCTTACCACCTGAAATTAGTCCTATTGCTGAAATAGGAAGAAGGAACGTTGTGTTATCAAGCCAACAAAGTGCTCTAAGGAGAACTTTGTATGATTAATCCAATTTGTATTTCTCTCCCTCCCCTATCACCCACAAGATGGCATCTAGTGGTGGCTCTGGTGGCACTAGAAGTGCTTCCTCCTCTCAGTATTCAACTTCGTCAGTGATTGGTATCTTATATAGCCACCATATCCCTATCTAATCTACCATGAATCCCACCAAAGTCATTAAAAAGTATGGGTTTTTTTAGTTTGAAGAAGATGCCACAACCACACCATGGCACATGTCCTCTCCTCTTAACCTAGCACCTGCTTATACTCGTCCACTACCTAAATTTAAAGAGCATCTCCCTATGTTTTTGGGAAATAACACTGTCACTACAAACAAACACCTGGTGGCATTTTCCAATGCTTGTCACAACATAGGAGCTAATGAAAATGATACATGCATGCGCTTATTCGTCAATTCCTTGGAAGGAAAGGCTACGGTCAATTTCTTTGACCTTCTTCCTAAGATTATGTCTACTTGGGAGGAGTTATTTTATTGGTTCAAGTCCACCTATAGGAAATCTAAAATCCCAACTCAACAATTATGGGAGTACAATAACATTTCCTATAAAGATGGTGAGACCATCAAGTCCTTCAACTTGTGTTTCACTAAGTTATACAATCAAATAATTGAACTTAGACAACCTTATAACCAAGGCGCTTTCATGCATTACTACAATGCATTACCTTCCCCCTATCATCATAGGCTTGAGGAAAAATACATTGATAACCTTGGTTCCACTCTGCATACTTGTTTAGAGTATGAAGAACAACTCAAAAGAATAGGTCTTCCCCAGGGAGAATCAGTTAAATAGGCAGACATGTCCTCCCTCTTACAACTAGTACAAGATATGAATAAATGTATGATAGCATATGAGCGAAAGGAAACTATCTCCCCTCTCATCCCTGGAGTTTCATCCTCTTTTGCACCCCCCTTTATAAATCCAATTGAAAATAATTTCCATCCTATAGCTATCATGCCTCGCAGTTGGTGTAAATTGTGCGAGGAACACCACGAGGAATCCATATGTGAGGTAAGGAAGAGCGCCAGAGATAAGATAATTGGTAAAATACCATAAACTACCATCGTTGTCCTAGATTTTGTAGAGCCATAAGATCTCATGATCATCAATAATAGGAACAAATCCTATGCTCCCAAAGGCAAATATGATCCTCCCTGCAATTCTTCTAGCCCAAGCTCATCATCACCAGCTGCTACTGTTCAGGTTCCTAAGGTTCCTGATAGTTAAGGAAAAGCTTCCCCTCTCCCCTCTTCCAAATATAATATTTTGAATCAGTTGGCCAACATCAAAGCAGATGCCACCCTCTTGGACATGGTTGTCATCCCTGAACAATAGAGGCATTTAAAACAATTCATGGAAGGAAAAGATTCTATGGTAGCCAACCTCTATAAAGAGGTGAATGAAGAGGAATCGTCTGTAAATAACGTAGGTGTACATAACTTTATATACCCTGTAAAAAATCCCCCTTTTTATATTTATGTAAATATTATGGATAAGATCGCCCATTTTTGCCTCATTGATGGTGGTTCGGGCCTAAGTGTGATGTCAAAAATTATTATGGAATATCTAGGATTGTCTTGTACAAATGAAAATTCCAAGAGCATGCTCTCATATAATATTCTACAACAAACAACCATAGGTGAGATTAAATATGTGACCTTAGTTTTGTGCACACACCCTGAAATAAGGACAACCCTTAGCATTCAGGTAATTGACATGCTAGTGAGAAATTATTCAATTATCTTGGGAAGATATTGGCAAGCATTGATGGGTGGATATCTCTCACTTGATGAGACACACTTATCCATTCCTTGGAATGGAAAAAACATTATAGTCCTTAGAGAGGGAATGATTTCACCTTACATAGAAAGTGTTCCACAACCTAATGTGAACTATATTGAAGAGGACCTAGGGGTGTATTCCATATTTTCTAAGGAATATAATATACCCTTGGAACAGGTTGATTTAGATGATGGTGTTGGAGCCGCCCCTATTTTTCTAGCCTGTCACAAATTTCATTCTTAATGCTTGAAATCTAAAAAATGGTTTTCATTTTTTCCTCTGAGATGTCGAGATCTCCAAAGATTTATCACGCGAGCAACAATGATTATTATACTCTCGAAACAAGTCCTACCTTTCTGTTGACAGGCGAAATCGATTGTCCGTCAACTGAGAGAGTGGAACCGGTCAGGGGTTGTCTAATAACCCAAGCCGTTTGGGATGAACCACCCTGATCGTTTTAGCGGCTCCGTTAGCCGATCTAAGGTCCTAAGAAAACAAAAAAGAAAACTAATCTACAATAACTAACTAAAAATAACAATTAAAACTAAATAAAACAAACTAATAAACTAATCTAATTAAAACTAACCATTAAAACGAACTAAACTAATACTAACTATTAAAGCAAACTAAACTAATACTATCTACTAACTAATACTATACTAACTACTAATTAACTATCTAACTACTAACTGAAATATAACTTATTCACAAAATGTACAATATCTACAATTCACAGATTTAAATAAAACCTGAAAAACTTGTTTATATTCTGCCCTAAAGACAGTAAAAGATATTTTTTGTTGATTTTATGATTTTATGAACAAGAAATAAAACAAAACTAACTAAACTAAACAACTAATATACTAATTCTAACTATAAATCTAACTAAACATATATCTAACTAAACTACTAATAAATACGCTAAACAAATAAATAACAAACTGACCTGGAAACGTTCCAGGTTTGTCCTGTGTATGATGATCTTCTAAGTTGATCGGAGGGAGGAAACCCACACCGAATAATCCAGAAGCTTCTCGTAAACGATAGCTACAGTGCTCTTTAAGTTTGTTTACAGGACAAACAAGACATAAAAATCACAACAATCATATAATTTATAAATCTTAACAATTAGGTAAACCTGTATGCAAAGACTTATACAAAATAATTCAATTGATGAAGAAGAGAAATCTGTCATTCATGAACTGAATCAAGTAATTGCTGTGTTTTTAAATGTTGAAAGAAATCAGACATGGATCATATTAATTAATTCATACCATTTTCCAAAAGACTATGATAGCTAAAGTAGTCACTAATCAAATGCAAATTGATAGGCATAAACATGAAACAAAAGATTGATATTATGAAAAGAAAAATCTGTAGTAGAACATCAACTTTTGTCTCTGTTTGTATTAGAAATCCATATCCTTGTTCTCCCACGAATGAGGATGGTCCTTATTACAAAAATAATAAGTATTTATAAGTTTTCCACAGGGTAAAACCTCCCTGTGGATGTTATCAAACTGTTTACATAAATCTGGGAAGATATTCCCAAGTTTAACTAAACTAGGAAACTACCATAAAACTAAAACACACAAATATCCCCTAAACTGCCCAACATGTCCCATGCAATTCGAATTTACCTGAAAAGGACCAAAAATAGACAAGTTAGAAGGATTTTTTATTAACAAAATAATAAAAATCTGACCCTATAGACTAGCTACAGAATCCTCTGATTCTGTAGTTGGTCTACATAAGACACAGAATCAACATTAAAATTAATTGAAAATCTTTTAAGGAAATTAAATTCAATTATCATCCAATCACTATTTGAAAACGATTTATTGAATTTGAACTTGTTATACCATTCGAAATCAAACAGGATCAAAATCATTCAACCGAATACAGAGATAGGTGTACTCTGTTTCTTGTTACCAAAAATCGGGTGAACCGAATCATAATCAAATAGTTCTAAAATCATTCCATATCCAATTCAAACTGATTTAATCAAAGAAAATCATAAGTAATGATCAAACAGGAGATACGATCAAATCCAAACAAAATGATTTTCCAATCGTTATAGTTGTAACAACATAGAAAACGATTTAAACCATAAGCGAATTAAACCGACACTGGCGTGTAACTGTCCACAAACAAAATCATAATAGGGTCAATCAACAGAGTTCGTAACAGATGTCCAATTGTTTGTTATTGGCCAAATGGACCGACAAGATTGATTTACCCTGATCAAAATCATGAATTATAACCAGATTTAACATATATACCAACCATCGATCTGGATTTAACCAACTCATTTTACAAATCAAAATCAAACAAAGCATTCATTTATGATACGAATCTAACAACATTGAATCAGGCAAATCAATTGGCTGGGGTTTATTATAGCTTTCATGAATCAAACCCATTCCATGATTCAGGCACATTTGCATAGCACTGTTTTATAAAAATAGAGTCGTTATTTCCAAATTAAATTGAACAAAGTGGCATTCCCAATCTTAGAATATTACACGACATAACATATCGTAACAACCAAAATCATTGAAATAGTTTACCATTCACAGCATGAAAACCATAACGAAATCAAAACCAAATGAAAACCAATCAAATCTGAATGAAATCATGTAACTGAATCAAAATTTCATTCATTTTTAGCACGCGAAAACACTGTAAAGGATAAACACATTATGACAAAATCATTTCAAAATGTAAACAGAGTTGTTCGAAGACCAAATTCGAATCATTATATTAATCCTGTTCATTCACAAAGATAAAATGATATCAAAATCCATACTTGTATAGTGACGAGATAGCTTGACAGGTGAGGGGGAGTTCTGAAGAACAGATCTGAAGAAGTGATAAGCATTTTGGCAAATGCATATAGACCCAAAATGCACCTTACAGCCACAGAGAGAATCTGAAAAATTGACCTGAAAAACATGAGTTAGATCTCTGTAACAAATTGATTTCTGAGGAAACCTCTCACGCTGAAGGTAAAGGGACAAAAAAATGTTCTGGGTTTTCAATGGTTTGATCTAATTCAAAACTGTTTTCTCAGAATCAATCACACAAAAACATGACTCTGGGGGCAATTACGGGGGTAGTCTTAAGTAGTCTTCTCTGGAAAAAATGAAACCAAAACCGACTGTGAACACCATGGGGGTTCAATTCGCTCTTCAGGAGCCAGGAGAGAACATACAGTGGACAGGGGTTTGGGTAGGGTTTGGTCAAGGTATACGCAGGACCCAAAACTCATAGATTTGCCCAAGAATCAACAAGGGTAACCTGGTAAGGTGGCGGGCATTAATACCAAAGTGTGCGAGGGTAGTGGAGTTATTTTTTGGCCATGCATAATAGTTATTTCCAATAGTACCACCGTCGGTGTTCATAGTTGTTCAACCTCACTATAGTATAGTTCACTAATCACGTCATTTTCCCAACCAATGAACCCAATAGTAAATGTATAAACCAACACGCGCAATCAACGTTGTGCCAAAGTTTCAAACCATCAACAATCAATTTAAAACCAATACCATATGTTTAACCATGCACCAATTCATTGTAACAGTTCATATCATTAGTTTAACCAACGTGCCAATAGTTTTCATATAATCTGGTTGTCAATAGTTATGAAAACGCGATCATAGCTATCATATCGAAAGATATACATGAAAGACTTAACCATAACACCCATGTATTTTCATGAAACCAAAGGTCAAGTAGGTCAAATAAAATTCAAGTCCTAATGCTAATGCATTACAAACTCAATGAAACCAAATTATGCAATTAATCGAAGCATGAGTACCGATCAAAGGATCTTTCCAGCTGTATAATGACAAATAAAAAGGTAAGCACAATAGGCATATCGAAAAAAGAGATAATGACAGTTCAGATAGTGATTTCAATGTGACTTCGAAAGACTAAGTTTTCACGCTTACATTCGTGAAAAAAAAATGAAGGTGAATGTGCAAGTGTCGCAACAATTGAAAATGTCGTTCATTTGAAAATTGCGACAGAAAATTGATGTTTACAAAACATAGGTGTAGGCAGCTTATAAGACAATAGAAAAATGTGATTTGGCTACCAACAATGGAGACACACTGGTAGAAGAAGTTATCTCTGCCAAAAGGGACAAATTCGTATTAGGACAACAAAGATAAATCCAACTCAAAAATAACAACCAGAAAATTGTATAAACATCATCATTAACTAATCATTCCAGCAGTGTTTCAAAAGATGAAAACTGATAACAATCTTAAGATCAGTAAGTCACGATATTAAAGATTAAATCTCCGATACTGTTCGCATAGCCACTGCTGCCAGCAGACGTCCATAGCCTTGACAGGGTTGCCATTTAACCCACTCAGACATATGTATCCTGTTAGGAAGTTCTGGATCAGAATAAAGGACATTAAAGAGGTTTCTTTTTTGCAAATTTTTAGATACCCGACATTGCTTCGCTGCCACCGGGCATGTTCAGTACCCCGACGAAGTTGTCTTGGCGTCATGCATGCATTTACCCGCTGCCAGCAGACCTGTTCAACATCTCGGCGGGTTTACAAGCATTTCCCACAGCTCTTCTTAATAATTTTTGTTTTATTTTTATAGATATATAGCTGAGCGGGGTGACGTTGAAAATCATGATATTTTAACATATTTTTTCAGACCTCATCAGAATATTTTAGAACTATCCCTTATTTAGATCCAGAGATGTTTCATTTACAAAAACAACTTCTTAAGGCAGGGAGACATCTTTCTGAGTCATTCCCTTAAGGAATAGGGACAACGTAAAAAGATAGTAGATGATCATGACAAGATTTTTCTCAGAGATTGAAATCAGTCAACTTCTTTCAAACAATAGACTTTTTGCCAACACAGATATAAATTTCAGAAGTAGTTTATAATTGATGTTTAGACAAATTTTCAACAGTCATTTCAGAGAAAGAATTTTAGTTTTCCTTGTCTGAACAGTTCAAAAATTAAGGTATGTGTATTTCAACAACAAAAACTAGTAAGCATAAGGGAGAAATCAAAACACACCAGCGAAGAAAGAATTGGAAAGAAAAGAAATCCAAACAACAAAAACAAAAAACAAATATGCATAGAAGGTGCATCCGAAAACCTCATGCAACAAATCCCTTGGGAAACTGAAAGAAAGTAGGAAAATCCTGAGTGATGGGAAAGCAGTCCTACTCATGGTACCTTGGGCCAGGGTTGATTTAGATTTATTCATCTCTTTACTTTCTATTTCAGATTTTCATGACGATACTGCGTTTTTGAAAATAAATGTTCAACTAAAAGTAAAGAGAAAAGGATCAAGGGGACTTCCCTGACAATAGCCGTATTATGGTTCTCGTTGTGCGCCCACTTACGTTCATGACTGCATTATTACAAAGAGAAATAGTGAGAAATGAAACTGAAAGAAAACCTATTCCTAATCCTACCCTAACTACTTAAATAAATCAGAATACTACGTGAAGTCATGTTTCCAATGTAGCCATCAGAGTAACTCCAATTCTGCAACGGAAACATAATCAAGCATTACTAATAAGAATGGTAATATATCAACAAATGATAGAAACATATCACACTTACCTTCATAATAATCATTTAAAAACAAAGTAAGCATGATCTTACCATTCCCTTGAATATTCTTGTTGTATGAATCCTCCAGCCATTGCGCAATCTTGTCGTGATAAGGGTCATAATGGCATGGGCGAGTGTAAGTAGTTTTGAAAAACTCGTCAGGATTATGAGGAAATGGAATAACCATCAGCCAAGGATGAAATGCCCCATCCTCTAAGTGTTCATTAATTTCTTCACATGGAGGATCTAAAAGAAACATGTCACGACTACTTCCAAGATACTTAGGTAAAAATAAAGCAAGCGCAACTTTATCTTCATTATGAATTTTTTTATATAAGAATATTCAAGCCATCCTAAGATCCTGTCACAAAAATAGGGATGCAAACCAAGACTTTGATGAAATGAATATACCAATGGGAAACTCATCATAGGAGAATTCGTGCAATCAATTAGATCATTGGTTTGAATGTTTCCTTCGTTGAGATTGATCATTTCAAAATGTGAAGCATAAACATTAAGATTCGAGCTAAGCAAAGAACAACTATGCAACTTAGAATGTTTGATCTCCATAAAATATAGTGCATTGTCTTTTTCAACAATAAACTGTGTAAAATCATCTCGCAACATGTCCTCTACCGATGTGAGTGATGAAAGTGAACAAGAATCAAATCCAAGTTTATCAATGTTAGGTCTGGAATTGACTTCACCAAAATTTAGCATATCGAAAGGATATGATTGTGTTGGAAAAGAGTAGTATGTTGTAGGTAAGATGTCAAGTCCACCAGAATCTAGGAATAGATCAGGATATAAAGAATAAAAGGAATTAGAAATAAGTAGATGAAAAGAATCTCTTGAACTATGATAATCAACAATGGTATTCTCAA
>SNQJ01S0185784.1:16875-29844 GCA_010110895.2 Picea sitchensis | reverse complement strand
AAAATCTATATCTATTTCATTATTTTATAATATTAAAAATTATAAAAAAATATAACTTATTTTTACCAAAGATTATACATAATAATGATATTTTTTTTTTATCGAAATCCAACTAAGTTATCGGTTGAGTTTTTTCTTCTTCTCACTATCAATATCACGAACACATCATCAATCTAAAAAAATACAATGTTTGAAACTTAAAAGAAATTTTAATAAATAAGATTATCAACTAATAAAATATATATATATGTTTTATAATGTATTAAATTAATAAGTATAATTATTTAATTAATATATAAATAAATGTTTTTTTAATCCAATTAAATATTTATAATTGTCAACATATAAATTAATATGAATGTTTTTCTACTTACTATCTATTAAATTAAATATTTATAATTGTCAACTAATAAATTAATATATGTATACTTTCGTAGATTTTACTAGTCAAATCTGTCAAATCTTGGGCGGAGGGAGTCCCTTGTTCCACAAACAAGGGGGTCTCATACACCAATTTGGTGTGTTGGCTTGGCCGTGACCTTAAAAAAAAATAGATTAGATTAAATTAGATAATATTTTTTCTTAAATAGGGTTTTTCTTTTTTTTATATGAGAATCAGTAACTTGGCAAGCTTTCTCTAGACATCAACTCAGATCTCTCTTTGCTGTCACTATTACTCTTGGAGAAATTGTACACCTCTCAAGAAGAAATTTTGGTTTTAAGGGAGGAATTCTAACGTTGGGCCTCCACCTCGAGTAGAAAGTCTATCACAAAAATCACCTACCCTTTAAGCCTTATCACAGCGAGCCAATGTATCAATGAGATTTAAGCCCACATCAATTAAATTTGATCCCTAGTGGGCTGGGTGAAAATCACCTTCCCCACCAATAGGCACCCCAGTCCTTGACTATGAAGGGTACTACCTTTTCTTAAGTTCATTTTATTGGGTAGAAGGAGAGAGATCGAGCCATTGTCCTCTAAAAAATTTTGAGTTCCGCGAACCATTCTCGTGATTTTGATATCATCTTTTTACCGGCCAGACTCCGCAGCAACCAGTGGCGTGGTACAGTGCTATATTCACGGCTGGTGAAAACAACGTTCGTGATTTGAACGTTGGGCAAAACATGGTGGGATTTCCGTTTTAGAGGCGGGATCCTCATCCGACACCATCATATTATCGAATCTGCAGGCATATTCTTCTGGAGATCACATNTGCTATATTCACGGCTGGTGAAAACAACGTTCGTGATTTGAACGTTGGGCAAAACATGGTGGGATTTCCGTTTTAGAGGCGGGATCCTCATCCGACACCATCATATTATCGAATCTGCAGGCATATTCTTCTGGAGATCACATGGCATGGACCCAACTACCTCTTCGATTTCCAGATTTAACCGAACTTCTATGATGACAACATTGAACCTTCGAAGAGTAACTCTAGCTTGACCAAGTGTGGTATCTAACACCACTTAACGTGCCCCCAAAACTTTAATTTCTCTTAAATCCTATGAGTATTCTTAATGGTCGTAGGCTAAAGATTCTATAAAAGCCTTTTTTTGTTTGGAGGATATTTGTCTGAAATCTGACGAGAAATTGTTGGGTTCGTAGAAATGAGTGATTATTTCTGTAGAATCCGAGTGCCTTGAGTTTTTCAGCATGCTGAATCCATTTATGTAACCAGAAATGGATTTTGAACAATAAAAAATAGTGATTCGTGTAAATTTATACTGTCGGATCCCGACGAAAAAAACCATTTCGTAGAACAGCTAGCCAATGCTTTCTTAATGTACCTTCTCGTGTGTGTGTCGAGTCAGGAGTCTATTTCCCCCACTTAGACTTCTGCAAGTAAAAAGGGTGCTAGAAACAACAATAAGAAAGATGGAGACATCAATCCTTTGTAATAACCAAATGCGACCACTAAGACCCCCACACCTAAGAAGGCCCTTGTACCTTGTGTTATTTTAGATGCACATGACCATGCCACCCATTCTTTCCTGAAACTACTAGACTTCTGAAGTTGCCTCCACCCTAATGATGAGAGTTCTGATAAAATCCATCCCGATGGCACGGATCACTCTTCCTAACCCTACAAAGAAGAAAAGAAAAAACATTGTGTACTAACCATCCATGTGCATCATGTGACATTTATGGTCACTATTTACATAATTGTCCTTAACTTCCTAATTTTAGAACACCTATGGAACTTCACCAGAATTATGTTATCCCATAAGAAACACATGTAGAATAGGTGTTACCCTGTAGTAATTCAAGTGAGGATATTATATCCATTTACTATATTTCCTAGCTCAATAGGTTCATTGTCTTTTGATCATCCCTTATGTTCATCTGGCATCTCTATGAGTTTTTCTTCGATTACTTCGACATCATTTACTTCTTCTATTGTGGCCTTTTCTTCCACCTCAACTATATCCTCATTAGTAGGTGTTCCTCATGTGACTCATACTTCTCACAACTTTGGAATTGTTATAGGCTCCTTCCCTAAAACGAGATCTTCTTCAACATTGGTACTCAACACCTTCGATTCTAGTGATTCCATTTTTAATTCTAATGAAGAAATTTTCAAAGCGTTAAATATTCTTGATTACCCATGGGGTGATATATGTCATCATGCTTATTTTCTCCCTTATGATGCTTTCACCTCTGAAAATTATTTCGATATGCTATATGTCAAATCTATGTATTTCGTCCCTCTGGGACATGTTGATTGGTTTAAAAACTCAATTCTAGTTCTAAATGCCTTTGAGGAAGGAAACATGGCCAATATTTCTCCCATTATCAAAGTGGATAATTTAGTTAATCCTAGTGTCACTATCAAAGTGGATATTTTAGTTAATCATAATGTCACTGAACACATTCTTCTTAGTGCCTCATGTTGTCCCAAAGAGGTTTTGGCTTAAAATCTATTTTTCAACAGTTTCATGAGATATTTGTTTAGTCTTACTTGGAAATGTTGGCATTATATCCTACTGTTGTGGAACATCATATTGATGCATGCCTTGATATGTCTCTATTAGGATATAAACAACAACCTATCCATCCTGCTAAATCTTTGTCTATTAAAGGAAAAAATGATAAGATTTGCAATGATGATTTCATCTATCCAATTGCATGTACTACTTGGGTATCTAATCCATTCCTTGTCAAGTAGAAATAATGTAGCATTCATGTATATATTGATTTCCATGGTCTTAATAGGTCACGTCCCAAGGAAAATTATCCTATTCCTTTTATCAACTAGATTATCTATGCGTGTACAGGTCGTGAGGTTCTATCTTTTATGAACGGATTCTCTAGTTATAATAATATCTAGATTCATCCCCAAGACTAGTATAAGACTATGTTTACCACCCTTGGGATGAAAAATTTTGGTGCCACTTTCCATTGGGCCATGCCATATTATTTTCATTAATTATTTGATATCATTCTTACATATCTCGGCGACCTCATGAATCATCCAAAGAAGTAGTCATAACACATGGAGGATCTGTGCAAAGTTTCCCTCCAGTGTCGCAGGTATCATAGTCACTTCAACCCTATTAAGTGTGTCTTTTGTGATATTGTTGGTCACTTTCTAGGATTCATCATCTCTAAGTAGGGTATCACTATCAACCCATTGAATGTTATGGTCATTATTAAACTACCTCTAGCCAAAATTTTGTGCCAATATTCAAGGAAAGGAAAATTTATTACATCATTTTTTTCCAAACTATGCTACTCGTGCATGGGTTTTTATGTTTATGTCATTCCAACATACCCTTTGTATGTGATGACCAAGCTCAACAATCCTTCTATATGTTAAAGCATTCCCTCATGTATTATCCTTTAATTATCCCTCAGGACTTTGAGAAGGATTACATCCTCTATGTTTTTGTGTCACTGTTTGTTGTGGTTGGTGTATTAGTATAGGAAGGAGATGATCGTTATGAGAAAGTCATATATTGCATTAGAAAAACCATCCCAGGTCCCTTGTTATCATATAATCACAATGAAAAAATCGCTTTAGTCATTGTATTCTTAGTTCAAAATCTATGTCACTACATCTTGACGAGGAAGAACAAGGTTATCGTGAACTCTAATCCCGTGTTATATCTCTTGAGTAGGTGATAAATTAATGGAAAATTCATTTGTTGGATCATTATCCTCTAAGAGATTGATCTTGAGTTCGTTATTCCCAAAAGTGAGAAATCCTTGGCCCTAACTAAATTCACCTCTAACCTACCTACAAGTGCAGTTGATCCAACCCTTAATGATAATCTCCCTAATCAACACGTGTTCACTATTTCATCAAATGATCCTTGGCATGGTAACATTATTGTTCACTTGTGAATTCATAAATTTGGTCCTCATCTATCTCATGATAATTGAATTTGCATTTGTCATCAAGATCCTCGATATATCCTCATTGA
This sequence comes from Picea sitchensis, assembly GCA_010110895.2. Lineage (NCBI taxonomy): Eukaryota > Viridiplantae > Streptophyta > Pinopsida > Pinales > Pinaceae > Picea > Picea sitchensis. The sequence continues at coordinate 25,417 of SNQJ01S0185784.1, read as the reverse complement.
CAATGTCATGTATAGGTGAGGAGTAAACATCATTTTATGATGTTTCCTCACTCTTGATGAGGCTAAGAATGTCTTAAATTATTTCCATTGAAGTTATTGGCATGGTCACCTTTCTAAGATGGTTATTGCCTAAAAGATTGTTAGGGATGATTATTTCCATCCTATCAATTATGGTAGTTATGTGATTTCATAATTTCAAAGTTCCTTCGCCTAAGGCAAGGGCTCCACTCACCCATCTTCAGCCTGTCATTTTAGTAGGTCCCTCTTGCAAGTGGGGAATTGATTTTATGGAGTGTAAACCTATGTCAATCAATATTCATAAGTACATTATTATGGTCGTTGACTAGTTTACCAAGTGGGAATAATACATGTTGACATTTAATAACACGATAGCCATAGTTGCTTTCTTTTTCCTTAACCATGTTATCACTTGGTTCGGTTTCCCAAAATAATTAGGCTCTAATCGTAGTGCACTTTTTTAGGATGCAATTTGACACAATATTGCTATGGATTTATGATTTGAGACCAATGTTCACTGCTTATTATCTATAGGCGAAAGGCCTAGTTGAGGATCATTACATAGCTTTACATCATAATGAGGTTGCCAACAAGTGATCTAAATCCCATTACGATCATCATGTCCATCCTCACTTTATTTTTAGGGTGATCTAGCCTTTGTTTACGATCAAGTTCACAATACCCTTGATTAGGGGAAGCTTGAATCCTTATGGCAGGACCCTTACGTCATTAAATGCTATTTAGGAAAGGGGGAATTTGCGCTATGCAATTCCAATGGTGAACTCCTCAATAAAAGAGATTTAATCCTTAGGACCATTTTTCATCCCCTTTTATCTTGTATATATATGTTCCTTTTGCACTTGTAGTGTTTATATTGAGAGGTTTACAATGTATTTTCATGGTTATTTTCAGATGTATCATCGACCTCTTTGGTACATTGATTTTGTTGATGGCACGAGTTGATATACTCAAAACCTCATATTAGTAGCTTGGTCCATTTATTCCCCTTCACTTTTTCTCTTCCATCTTAGTGGTGTATGCATAGGTGTTGACACCAATAATTAGGTGTAATACGATGTTTTGATTCTCTTTATTGTTGATGTCCTCCAACTATGCAGTCATCACCATTGGGTTCACTTCAATTCTTAGTTACTTGTTGCATGGTTGAATAATTGAACCCGTGTTTTTGTATCTTTGTCTATGAAAAAAATATCTATGAGTTAAACAAATGGTAAGATAGTTTGAATCCATTACATTCATTCATGTTCCTAGGAACCTCAATAACTTTCTATATCATACTGCAAATTAGATTTTAGATTGGCATTTAATTCATTTAATATAACACTGAAAGTAAACCATACATCAAAAATACCCATATGCATATGAATATTGGATCCATAACATATAAGGATCATCAATCAAAACCATATAAATATATATCACCAAAAACAAATGAAGTGTTTACATTAGATTTCAAACTTTATCAAAAATGTGATGCATGTCCAAAACTACTCAAGTGCATGGCATGGGGATAAGTTATCCCATCTCCCTAGATGCCTAGTCCTCATCATCATCTTCATCAGTGTTACCCTCAAAAGGATGACCTCAGATTATGGGGACTATGGCTCTTCTAATTAGGTCCCATATCCCCTAGCCTACCATAATTACCCTCCTCATGATAGAGCACCACTCAGGTAATAACCTATGGTAGTCCTCAATCAATCCATCATCTGGATGTTTTCATCCCTGCAAGTAGTTGGTTAATTTGGTTTCATATATCATCTAGGACCTATCGCCCCTATGCATTAGCATCTCCTCTACATATCTAAGCTAGAAGCACCATATCAACCCCTCAACTCGACCTCATCATCACTCCTAGCCTATTGGTATCATTGGTGCCACATATGCACACACATTATAAAAAGAGTAGTGACAATCACATGTGTCGTTTCAAAAATATAGCTATCATCTACGTTAGTATGTAAACATGAGATAAAATAATAAAGCACACATTTCACTTACCCTTTGGTCCCTATTTCTAGATTAGAGGTTGAGGGAGCTCTAAGTCTCTGCTATAGTCCATACTTGCATACTAGTAATCCTCAATCTATATAGGAACTTGATGCTAGTGTTTAAAGAAACTTGGGTGGAAGACATTTTCCACTACACCACTTCCCCCTCTCCTCATGAGCTCTCCCCAACATCTCATATGGGGCTCTCATGGTATTGCATCTATGGCTAGAGAGTCTAGATCCTTTCAAAGAAAAAGGTAGATATAAAAGTCCTAAAAGAAAATTCATTATTGCTCGCATACTTGTAGGTGGTCAATTGTCACCTCGTGACTATCAAGAATATATAGGCCCATCCAAAGTAGGTTCCCATTAGTACTCTCTCTATGGGAATAATCTAACTTCCAAAAACTCTGTGTGGTACATGCAAGCCCATAACTCACAGTACACCAATAGACATCATCCAAGTCTCCAACCTTTGTATATCCTAGTGCTAGATTTCCCCCTCAACCTGACCTCATAGTGTGTCTCAATCATATCCTCTAGCAGCTTGTCCCACAGTCTAGCTAGTAGGATGTTTCCAACAATCATGTACATTGGAAAACCAGTCAAAAAATCCACATCCTATAGAGTAAGCTCAATCTTCTCACCCTACAATGTAAATGCCTCTATTTCCACATCCTAGCACTCTATAATCTTAGAAAAAAGTAGGGAATCGACTCACGTTAAGGGGTTCTCAAGAAAATTTAGTTGTCTCTGGCATGTGAGTAACCCCCATGAAGCCTAGTCCTTCCCAATATTATTATGGAAGGACTCAAAATCCTTCTTTCTCGAATGGATGATAATGTTTTCTACATGAAATAACCATGTTTTTTAGCTAGAATTTTCCACTCACAACACACAATTTTTAAGTATTTTTATGTGTTGCAAATGCACAGTTATTCCTAAGATAGATATGTGTTAAGCATGTTCATGTTTCTAAGACAATCATGGCATAGGAACACAACTATACCATCTATAGTTGGACACTTGAAATGCCAAGGAAATGGCATGTAGTCGACGTGTGACACAAATGTTGATAGATTTTCTATACACACTGCATAGAATATCTACTTATATCTGCACATTCATTGCCAAGATCATAAAACTTAATCTCAATTAAGACCTAGACAAAGACCCATGTTATGTGTAAATCTCTAGATATTGAATTATTACATTTATAGTGTTATAATTGTATGTCAGCAAGAATACTTCATTGTATTTCATTATAATTGTACCCTTTGTCTCATATATATAAGGAGACCTAATCTTAGGATCATCTTATCTGTCTGATCTCGTATTGTATTTTGAATTAGACATATTGTAAAAGGTGGTTTTTCTCTCGAAGTGGACTGTATCCATTGACTTGTTATAATTTTTAAGGTGGTGGATCATAACATTTGGTAACAAAGCATCGATCCTACGGTTTTTCTTCTTTAAGCAAGACATCTTATCATTTTCTCTATAAAAAAAAATGGGTTGTTTTAGATACTGAAATTTGGAGGTTACTTATATGACATATCAAGGTACCTGTGGTAAAAATTTCAGCTTTTGGATCTTTATACTTTCATAGATATGGCCTCTGGAAGATATGGTTTTTGACTCATCCTGAATTCAATTTTTAAAGGGGGGTCCCTATATTGGATCAATAAATGGAATATCCTTTTGAAGAACCTGTTGGACACACCGACTACACTGAGAGGGGGGGTGAACAGTGTAGGGCTCTTTTTCCCAAAACTTCCCTCTTACACAAAACTCATTAGTTAGCAATCACCATTAACTCATTAACCATTGTTGTCATTCATAACCAGTCAAATGTAAATATACATCAGCAACATATAACATATATCATCAACAAGTCATCATCACAAGGAACACAAGATGTATGTACAATTTTATTTTTATTATAGACTACAATCCTTGGGTTTTTCAGCAACAATTGAATAGAGTACAACTCTACAAGAGCACCAGCTCTATAATGCAAGACTCAGCTTACACACTCAGCACCAACTGATATGAGGAAAAAATCCTCAATAGATATCAATCTGTCAACAGGTATGCGACTTGTCAGTAGTGCAACACACGTATGTACGTGCCCTACCAGTAGTACAACTCGCGTATGTACGCAGACAGTCTGTACTACAGCCTGCGTATACTTCTGAGCAACTAGGGTTTTTCTTTGCTTCACACACTCAGATCCTCTGCAACCTGCAATCACATTCTCTTCTGTCTTTCACTGTCCAAACTAACCCACAGCCAGTCACGACACATCCAAGCTCTCCAACCACTTTCTCATGCTCCTCAACCATACAATATGAATGAAGAATCTCTGCGGCAAATATGATCCCATAAAGTACATATATGGAACCTACTTCAGTCTTCAACAACCAGTCATCAGCTCAAACACCAATCTCCATGACTTCATCCACTGTACGCGCCCTGTCTACATACAGCCCTCATGTGTATGCATCCTGGCCCACTGCAGCCTACGTATACCTCAGAAACTAGGGTTTTTGAACCTCCAAGACTTTTTTTGTCATGATCTCAGACTTTGCTGAAACTTTGATGTGTCCATGAGATCCTCCATACTCTCTCTCTCTCTCTCTCTCTCAGAATAGATCTTCAATCATGCTCAAGAGATACACAAGTGATGTATTTCACAAGAGACCCTTGCCTCTTATTTATACTCTTCATCTTCTAGGTCACTTAACCCACTTTTAAGTCACTTAACCCATTTCTAGGTTACTTAACCTATTTTCCTCATTCTAGGGTTAACCACTTTCCATAAATAGAAATTTCTCCATTACTTTAACATTTAAATATTCCTTCTTGATTTTGTCACCTCACTTTATCATTTAAATAACCTTTTTTTTATTTTGTCACTTCTCTTTATTATTTAAATAATCCTTCTTGACTTTGTCACTTTACTTTATCATTTAAATAATAATTTCTTCTTTGCAAGCTCCTTGGCTTCTTTGACCTTTTGGGGCTTCAAGCCAACATATGAGGGCCCTTCATCTTCGTAGGGTTATAACTCTCAAACCATGAGGAGTTATGTGACATTCCACATACCACCAGAAATGGCATGACAAGCACTATCCATCTAGTATAGTTTCACTTACAAATTCACTGATCTTCATCTCATTATTCCACAATTAAGCATGGATTCTCTAATCATACTTCTAGGATAACTCAGCCGCAAAGCATCTTCCCATGAGGGATTTCACCATAAGGGGACCACTTTGGAGTTCATCCATTTGTGCACCTTATCAACCATGATAAGACTATAACGATCAATCTAACTATGCATCATATATCAAAGAAACCACATCGATCCATCTTCATCTTTGCATCATGTATCAATGACAACTCATTGATCCATCTTCATCCATACATGACATTATATGCATCATATACTTGACATCTATCCATTCTCATCAAGGACAATACATATTACATTTGACATCAATCATCAATCATCAATCAATCAAACTATTGGCATCAATGACAACATGATCCAGCAATCTCCCCCTTTGGCATTGATGGAAATACCAACATTAATGTCAACACCAATTATTGATGTCAACATGTAGACAAGGCATGATCTACATCAATATTCATCAATCATATCAATATGACTATCTCTCCCCATCAAAAACATCAATCACATCAATGTGACAATCTCTCCCCCTTTGACATCAATGGAAAAGGGTCAATCTCCCCTTGGGGTTGCTCCCCCTGCTTGAACTCTCCTTGGGGTTGCTCCCCCTGTCTGAATGCCTTTGATATTCCTATAAATAATATCTCCCCTTTTGAAAAAGGGATATCACTCTGATGTAATGCTGAAGATACATCGCTCATACTCCCCATGTGACCATCGCTCCCCCTGGAATTATGCCTCTTTGCTCCTTCTTCAAATATAGGGCTCTTTCCTAGTATGCATCTGATAAATATTTCCTCCTAGAATCATGAGAAGAATAATGACTCCCCCTATGGGTATGTCTCCCCCTATCTTCTCTGCAATATGAACAATATGCTACCACATGACGATCCTTGGACCTGTTCATGCATCAAACTCATGCCATACCAAACATCATGAAGCAAAAGATGTGTCAACAATGAAATAGAGAATCATGAGAAAAATATCAACCAAGTACATCCTATACCAAAATGTGTGCTCATCATGCACAAAACCCATGTACATCAACATCATACAATGTGCCAAAAGATATCATTCATGGAGTGTATCAACCATATGCTTCTATCAACATGCCAACATGTTCATCTACCAATATGCCAACCATGTGCATCTACCAATATGTCGAACAATGTCATATCACTCATGATATGTCTCTGCCATGAACCAAGTGCCACCATCATCAAATGTCTCATGTACCAAAATATATGCTAATCAAGTAATACCAATGATGTACTTTTAGCCAAATATTCATCATCTAAACATCAACATGTATCACTACTTGTACCAAGAAAGTATGCCAACCATGCACCAATACCATAGCATGATGAATCCTCATACATGTATGCCAAATACTCCATAAAATATGTGCCAATCAACTACTGGTAGGTGCCTCTACCAATGTACTAATCATGCATCAACTATAGATCAAGATATGACTCATCAATGGTGTACAACATGTTCACCTCATCAACTCACCAACTACATGTCCCAATATGTAGCCCATCCATATGCCAAATGCATGCACCAATATATCCAACAAGTAAGCTTCCAATAATACATCACAAGATATATCAATGAAACTCAAATATGCACCAGTCATGTACCCCAAAAGATCAGCCTCAATCCTCCATTTACTACAGCAAATACTAAGCATCCAACAATACATGTACTAGTAGTATGCTTCAATATATCAATGACATCTCTAGCTAGCATCATCATGATATATCATATAACCAAGGTGCCATAACTTCATTGTTATAACTAGTATTTTTNGCATCCAAGATAACCTTTCATTATTTGTTATCATCACTTTACGTAATCCAACATGTAATCATAAGAAACTGCAACAAAAAATGTCAGAACCTGCAACAAACTATGTCATACCTTGCATCACAATGTTATACCATCACATCAAGTTGCAACCGATGTGCATAGCCTTTTTCCCAAGGCTTTACCACATATACACGATCTGCTACACAATGGCTCGCATATGTACGCGACCTACTCAAGTTCAGCTTGCATATGTACGCGACTGTTACCACTGTCACATGTGTATGATTTAGTGGATGACACATTTGAGCTTCCTTCAAGGCTTCCATTCTGCTCTGGTTTCTCAGTCTTCTTCACCCACTTCTGAAGGTGTCCCTGCTTCTCAAAACTTGAGCTCCGAGCTTCCATATTTTCGAAGATGTCTCCCTTCCTTACTTCATTCCTTCTTCTAGTCATGCTATGTAAATTCCTCATCATGGACTTTCTTCTTGTGTTCCAACACTCCTAGGATTTGTGATCAAATCTACTATAGTTGTAGCATCTCATGTTGTGACAGTGAACAACAATGTGTCCTACTTGATCACATCTCCAACACCTTGTGGTGTTATAAAATCTTCCATTATATCTCATTTCATAAGATCTACATTCAAAATATTTGTGACCATATTCATTACATAAATAACAATGCCGATGAAAAATACTTTCATACCTTTTCTTTGGTATCCCACATGCAGCTTCTTGATGCCTTTCCTACTTTGATATTTTGAAATTTTCCTTGCCTTTTGTAGATGGTTGACTTGCAACCTTTTCTTAATCCTTTACCTCGTGCTTCTTTGAGGTGCTTTCTTCATCAGGTGTAGCTTCTTTCTTGTACCCAAGACCTGATTTATCATTTTGTGATATTTGACTTTCCAAGATCTCATTCAAGATTAGTGAGCTATTCAAGAATTTGTTTGACTTTTCTACTTTCTTTCTAAGATCAACAATTTCAGTTTCTAACTTATGACATGACTCTTCCTTTTCCTTGATTTGATTCTTCAATAGTTCCTCTACCCTTTTGGCTTCTTCAATTTGGGTCTTGAGATGGACAATAGTTTCAAAAAAAATTCTAATCTCATCATCTACCTTTATATCTTATTTCTCATTCTTTAGTCTTGTGATCTCTTCTTCCTTTCTTTCTAATTGAGTCTTATTACTCTCTTCTTGTTCCTTGAGCATTTCCCTTAACTTCAAGATGTGCCTTTTACTCCTCCTAAGAAACTTCTTAGTGTTATTTGAAAGATAGCTATAGTCTATATAATAGTGGTCATTGATATATTCATATAAACCATCTTCAACTTTCTTTTGAAGTTCTAATATATCTTCTTTTATTCTTTCCATGGAATAACTACCATAAAACTCTACACAAACTATTTCTAGATTTTCTTCTTCACTTGTAGAGAAAAATTCAACATCATCACATTTTGAATCATTGCAATCAAGAGTCTTTGGAGATTCTTTACCTTCA
>SNQJ01S0185784.1:0-16825 GCA_010110895.2 Picea sitchensis | reverse complement strand
TCTTTGGAGATTCTTTACCTTCATTTGAAATACTTTTGAGATCTTCCTTTTCCAACATCATCACATGATTCTTTGCTTTCATTTGAAATGTCTTCAAGATCTTCATTTGTGCTAACATCATCACTTGATTCTTTGTGTTCATTTGAAGTATTTTCAAGAACACATTTAGAAATAATGCATTCAAGAGTTTTTGGAGATTCTTTACCTTTAATGATCTTGATGGAGTCGTCATCAACATATTCTTTCTTGTTTTGATATGTCTCCTCTAGCTTTAGCCATAGATCCTTGGCGGAAGTGTATTGTCCCATGCACTCTTTGATAGGGCTTAAGAGTCCACTAAGAATTGTCTTGAGAGATAATGCATCATTCTTATTTCCTTCCCTTTGAGCTGCAAACTTTGACTTGTTCTTCAAGGAAATTGATCCACCAATGGTTTCCTTCCAAATACCCGCTCCCATTTCCTTCAAATGTACTTTCATCTCTATTCTCCATAAAGAATAATTTTCCTCATCAAGGATTGGAATTTCATCATCCATTTGTGTGCCTATGGATATCCTTCAAGCTTGTTAAGGATTATAGTGAAGGCCCACTCTGATACCAATTATTGGACACACCGACTACACTGAGGGTGGGGGGTGAATAGTGTAGAACTCTTTTTCCCAAAACTTCTCTCTTACACAAAACTCATTAGTTAGAAATCACCATTAACTCATTAACCATTGTTGTCATTCATAACTAGTCAAATGTAAATATACATCAGCAACATATAACATATATCATCAACAAGTCATCATCACAAGGAACACAAGATGTATGTACAACTTTATTTTTATTATGGACTACAATCCTTGGGTTTTTCAGTAACAACTGAATATCATACAACTCTACAAGAGAAAGACTCATCTTACACACTCAGCACCAACTGAGATGAGGAAAAAATCCTCAAAATATATCAATTTGTCAAGAGGTACGTGACCTGTCAGTAGTGCAGCATGTGTATGTACGTGCCCTACCAGTAGTACAACTCGTGTATGTACGCGGCCAATCTGTACTACAGCCTACGTATACTTCTGAGAAACTAGGTTTTTTCTTTGACTCACACACTCAGATCCTCTGCAACCTACAATCACATTCTCTTCTGTCTTTCACTGTCCAAACTGACCCACAACCAGTCATGACACATCCAATCTCTCCAACAACTTGCTCATGCTCCTGAACCATACAATATGAATGCAGAATATTTGTGGTAGATCTAAGCCCATAGAGTACAGATCTGGAACCTGCTTCAGTCTTCAATAGTCAGTCATCATTTCAAACACCAATCTCCATGATTTCATCCACTGTACGCGCCCTGTCTACATACAGCCCACGTGTGTATGCGTACTAGCCCATTGCACCCCGTGTATACCTCAGCAACTAGGGTTTCTGAACCTCCGAGAATTTTTCCATCATGATCTCAGACTTTGCTGAAACTTTGATGCGTCCATGAGATCCTCCATACTCTCTCTGTCATAGAATAGATCTTCAATCATGCTCAAGAGATACACAAGTGATGTATTTCACATGAGACCCTTGCCTCTTATTTATACTCTTCATCTTCTAGGTCACTTAACCCACTTCTCGGTCACTTAACCCATTTCTAGGTTACTTAACCTATTTTCCTCATTCTAGGGTTAACCACTTTCCATAAATAGAAATTTCTCCATCACTTTATCATTTAAATATTCCTTCTTGATTTTGTCACCTCACCTTATCATTTAAATAACCTTTTTTTTATTTTGTCACTTCTCTTTATTATTTAAATAATCCTTATTGACTTTGTCACTTTACTTTATCATTTAAATAATAATTTCTTCTTTGCAATCTCCTTGACTTCTTTGACCTTTTGGGGCTTCAAGTCAACATATGAGGGTCCTCCATCTTCGTAGGGTTGTAACTCTCAAACCATGAGGAGTTATGTGACATTCCACATACCACTAGAAATGGCATGACAAGCACTATCAATCTAGGATAATTTCACTTACAAATTCACTGATATTTGTATCATTATTCCACAATTAATCATGGGTTCTCCAATCATACTTCTAGGATAACTCAGTCGCAAAGCGTCTTCTCGTGAGGGATTTCACCATAAGGGGACCACTTTGGAGGTCATCCATTTGTGCACCTTATCAACCATGATAAGACTATAATGATCAATCTAACTATGCATCATATATCAAAGAAACCACATCGATCCATATTCATCTTTGCATCATGTATCAATGACAACTCATTGATCCATCTTCATCCATGCATGACATTATATGCATCATATACTTGACATATATCCATTCTCATCAAGGACAATACATATTATATTTGACATCAATCATCAATCAATGACATCAATCAATCAAACTATTTGCATCAATGACAACATGATCCAACAGAACCATCTCCCCCTCATGAAGAAATTCCAGCCACTTCATCAGAACATGAATTTCATTTGGATGTTGTGATTGATGGGATTGAGAGGTTGAGTCTTGATGAGAATTCAACACGATCTCAATCAGCTAAGCAACCTAGACCATCTCAGAAAGGTCCACCAAATGTCTCATAAAAACACTTGAAAGTGTTCATCCTAATGAGGTCGGAAAGACAGGAACCAGAAATTCCTATAGACAATATGGAGGTGATGTAGATAATTCAAATTCAGGTGATGTAGATGATATGGATGATTCATATGATTTTAATTTGAATTTATCTACTAACTTTGAACCAAATTCTTTTGAAGAATCCAGTTTTCATGATGAGTCGAAAGAATCCATGTAGAAGGAGTATGATGCTCTCATTAAGAATGGGGTGTGGAAGTTAGTGGACCCTCTACTCAGAACCAAACCAATTGGATACAAGCGGGTATTTAAGAACAAGTACAAATCAGATGGCTCACTTAAAAAGAACAAAGAAAGTCTCATGGAAAAAGGATTTACACAGAAAGAAGGTATTGATTATGAGGATAATTTTTCCCCTACAACAAAATGGGCTACCATTCATACTTTATTATCCTTAGAAGCACAAAATGGATGGAAATTTCATCAAATGGATGTGAAGACTGCTTTCTTGAATGGAGACTTGAAATAAAATGTCTTCATGTCTCAACCAGAAGGTTTTGTTTTGAAGGGACGAGAACAAAAAGTATGCAAGCTCATAAAATCCTTATATGGCCTGAAACAAGCATTGTGATCCTAGTAATGAAAATATAGTTGGGCATCTTCTGAAATTGAATTTCAAGAACTTAAATCTTGACAATGCCACTCTATTTTTCAAGAAAGTTGGAAAAATTGTGGTATATCTTGTACTGTATGTAGATGATCTATTGATAATAGGGACCAATGAAATTTCTATTGCATCCATAAAGAAAGAGTTGAAGAAAGGATCTGAGACATCTTCACTACAATTTGGGCATTGGAGTGATTCAAAATTCAAAGTACATATTCATCTCCCAAAATAAGTACATTGGAGAATTGTTGAACAAGTTTGTCATGGCTAAGTGTAACCCTATTTCTACTCCAATGGAACATAATTTGAACCTCACAACAAAAGAAGGAAATGAATTTGAGGATGCAACCAAATACAGACATATTTTGGGAAATCTTATCTACCTAACCACCACTAGACTAGATATTTCATTTATTGTTGGATTGTTTCCAGGTTTATGCAAAAACATTGTGAAGGACATTGGTCTACTCCTAAAAGAGTTCTAAAATACTTGAAAGGGAACTCAATATTTTGGACTCGAGTATTCTAAGGTGGATGACTTCAACCTAATTGGATATTATGATTCAAACTTTGTCGGGGATAAATAAAATGGAGTGTCAAATTCAAGCTATCTCATGAGTCTTGGATCAACATGTGTTTCCTAGAGATCATGCAAACAGTCAATTCCAACATATTCCACAATAAAGGAAGAATATGTGGAAGTTGTAGAAGGAACAACATAGATTGTGTGGTTTAGAAAAATACTTGATGATTGCAGGAGAAATAGATAAAGTCTACTCCTCTTCTAGTTGAAAATACTTATGCAATCAAGTTGGACAAGAATCCAGATTCCATGATCGAACTAAGCACATCAACACAAAGTATCACTTGATTCAATATCATGTATAGTCCAAGACTATTGACTTGAGACATCGTTCCACAAATGAGGAAATTGTGGACATCTTCACCAAAGCACTTGGAAGATAAAGTTTTGAAAAGTTCAGAACGATGCTTGGACTCACAAACACCCCTTCAAATTAAGTGGGGGAATGTTGAATACCTAATCCTCTAATTATCATAATTTGTAAATAAAAATTTAAATAGTAGAAATGTGAAGAGTCATAGGTGATAGAAAGAGTCGCTCAGGAAGTGAAGACCAACGGTAATTTGAATGTATATTTGTTAAAGCTTTATGTTAATGAAAGATATCAAGTGTGGAGTTACATTATTTTCCAATACCTAACCTATAAATTATAATATTCCAGAAAAAATCCCTTCAAATCTTGTTAGACTCATAATCCTGAAGTTCTATAGTTTTAGTATTTTCCTAGTTTAAGTATTTTTAGAAATTAGTTTATTCCTAGTTTGTTAGGATAATGACACCTAGCTTCTATGTAAAGGAAACCTATCATACTCATGTGATTATGTGATTGGTTGTTCTCCTAGAATTTATTTTAGAGTTGAGATATATAAACTAGCTCTTTCTTCAAGTGAAGTTAAGAAGTTTTTAGTCCTCACCACTCTTTATAAGATTTCTTTTAATATTAAAAAAATTATGTGTTTGAGTACACTTGTTGAAATTTATCATGGTATCATATCCATGTTGAAAGAGTTTTGGTGAGGAGACAACCATGGAAATGAGAGAGCCATGGTAATGAAAAATCTAAGGTGATGATCAAGAGGACTCCAAAGCTCAAGCCTAGAGATCTTCGTTAAAAAAAATCTTGTCAAACACAAGAACATCATCAATGAGTTCCAACACCCAAATATTTGCTTGGAAAAATAATTCAGATTTTTTTGTGTCATAAACAATTATATTTGCAAAATCACCGTGACAATCCATCAGAGTCAACCAAGCAGTAGTACGCCATATCCAAGTACAACCTTGTCTTGCACATTCTTGTTTCCCATAGTCGCCATTAATATCCACTTGAATATGCTCCTATCATGATTCCAATAGTTACATAATCCAAATCTTTATAAACTTGCCTGTTCAAATCCACAAGGATCACCGAAAAGTTGTGAGGAAGCATGCCAACTTCAATACTGCCATATCTACCAAACAACTGAGTCGCAGGTTGGACTCGCTGGATAGTTTCGCATGGTATATCAAGTCCTTAGGTAAAACAGTCTAGTATCTAATAAATCTTCAAAGTATTCAAAGGATTTCCTCACCATTGCACCACAACATGTGAGTATTCAAAATCTTCATTTTAAAGTTTTAAAAATCTTCATTGAATGTTTTTTTAATGACATGATGTGGTTTTTTAAATTAAAATATCATGGAATCATTAAAAAAGACAAAAATGTTATATGCCATTAAAGAGAAAGTGGAGGCATAAGGACGAAAATGGTAATTTTATATTATTTTGGTGAAAATATTTATCAACGTATTTTTCATAGATGATGCTATAAGAGGGTCAAGGCCAAGCCCCTATAACACTCTTTTGCAGTGTGTGCATTGTCTCTTGTGCATATTCATTTGATCGTGTGGACTTGATAATTACTTCATCATGTCAAAATTGGTAAATTTATTTACAGATTCTCATAAATTGGATGGACCCAAGAACTATAATACTTGGGGTTGTCACATGCAAAACACCTTAATTTATAATGAGCTATGGAAAGATGTATGCAATGGTGAAAAACATCCCACTAAGCCTATTGATGCTAAAGAATTGGCAAGATGGGAATTAAAAGATGAAAAGGCACTTGCACTTTTAAAATATTTTGTCACCGATGAAATGTTTTAACACATAGAAAATGAAACCGATGCTTGGAATTCCTACAAAATCTTCAAAAATATCTTTGATACTCAACCTAAATAAAAATGGGTTGATATCCACACAAAGATTAATAAACAAAGTTTAGTTGAAGGAGGAGATGTTATGGATTACATCTCTTGTTTAAAAAACATATGACTTGAAATAGTCAAATGTGGTTTTGATGATGTGGAAGAAAATTAGATGACTTCCATATTGATAAATGGTTTTCCACCCTCTAATACAAATTTCTTGGTAACTTTACAAATCACAGACAAACTAGAAAAATAAAATTTTGCCTCTCTCAATGATCTCTTGGTACAACATGACAATTTTTTTGGTAAAAAGAAGAACTCTGGAGAAGATCTTCTCGTTACCAACTCAAACAAAGGTGAAATCTCAAGAGGAAGAGGCACCTATAATGAAATTACTAGAGGAAGAGGAACCTATGATGAAAGTACAAGAGGAAGAGGAAGAGGCACATACAATGAAAATTCTAGAGGAAGAGCAAGATCCAATAATCCAAAACATGGTCAAGGTCATAGTAGAAGCTAAGGAAGAGGGCACAACAATCAAAATAAACAATCTTTTAGGAGATCTCAAGATGCTCCTAACAACAAAATAGGAAAAAGTGCAGATATGACTCAAGTTAAGTGAAAAATATGTCTTCGCATTGGTCATGTGGGAGAATATTGTAGAACAAGGAATGAAAATTTTCCCCAACATAAACAAAATTTTAACTCCAAGTCACATTCCAAGTCAAATACTTCCACTTCAGCTTAGTATGAAGATAACAAAGATGATGATTATGAATATGTGTTGACATCCAATCAACAATTGGATTTTGCAAACTCAGTCGCCATCAACAAACAAATGAGAAAGGATTTTGAAGATGATTGGATACTTGATACAGAAGCTACACAAAATATGTGCTACATAAAAGATTATTTTTGGAAATATCAGGACGTGGAACTTTATCCGATATATTTGGTAGATGACACATCGCATACTCAAGGAAAAGTAACATTCCACTTCTTTACTTGGAATTGGAAAAGTGTTACTTTCTAATGTTTGGTATGTTCCATCTTTTAAAAAGAATTTATTGGCCTTGGTCCTCATTAGACAAGGAGGTCATCAAATCATTATGGAAAATGGTTTGATCAAAATCAACTCAGTAAAGAGAAGGTTCAAGATAGTAATGAATGATTATGAAGATGGAAAACTTTTGAGGATACAAGGCACAATCATTCCTTGCAACCAAGACCTTACAACATCAATGGGCTTATCTTCTATCTCGTTAAGATTGTGGCATTATAGATTTGTCCATTTGAACTTTGAAATCCTATGTAAACTTAAATCAGAGAAGATGGTTAAATGGTTTCCTACCTTCAAAAAGGAAACTACCAAGTGTGAAGCATGTATAATTGGAAAACAAAATAGAGATCCTTTTTACCCAAGTACATGGGGAGCAAACAAATGTTTACAATTAATCCATAGTGACATTTGTGGTCCTATGGAATCTTCTTTTGGTGGATGCAAATACTTCATTCTTTTCATTGATGATTGTACACGGATGATTTGGGTATATTTTCTGAAGAACAAATTAGAATGCTTTGAAAAAATCATACAATTTCAATGCTTAGTTGAAAATGCCACCAAAGAGAATATTTCCACACTTAGAACAGATAACAGGGTAGAATTCACTTCCAATGAATTCAATGATTATTGTAGAAGAAATGGAATTAAAAGGTTGTTGACGAACTCTTATACTCCACAACAAAATCGAGTCATGGAAAGAATGAACATAACTTTAATGGGAATGGAAAGATGTATGCTTCATTTCAAGGGGTTAAGCAAAAAATACTGGGCCGAATCAATTCATACAACTATGTATCTAAGGAATTGATCACCCACACTAGGCTTAGATGGAATCACTCCATATCAAGCTTGGTATGGTAAAAATCCCTCAATAAATGATCTTCAAGTTTTTGGCTCAACTTGTTATGCCTTAGTTCTTAAAGAAAAAAGGACTAAGTTGGGAAATCGTAGTATGAAATGCATGTTTCTTGGTTATTCATATGAAAAGGAAGGATATGGGTTTCTCTCTAATGGAAAATTTATTATAAGTCAAGATGTTTTCTTTGATGAAACTAAAATTTAAGTTGTAGAAGAACTTGAAGATATCCTTAGTCATTTGGAAAAAAAGGTAGCTCAAGGTAAAACAGTGCATCAAGACAAACCCACTTATATTGAAAAAGACTTAGCCCCAAACATGAATATTCAAGAGTTAGATAAATATTCCTTAGATGATGAATCTTCAACATAGGATAAAACAACTGCAATAACTTCACCATAGGGACAACCCAGTAAACCAAAATGGTTCACACAACTCCTTAAAGATGTTCACCCAGATGAGCAAAACAAAGCAAGAACTAGAAATTCTACTTCATCTCACTCAAATTTTGCCATAGTATCTCATGATTCCATTGAATAAACAACTCTTGTAGAAGCGATGAAGGACAAAGAATTGCATCAAGCCATGGTGGATGAGTATGAATCGGTAATTGACAATGGAACATGGAAACTTATTGATAGTCTAAGAAATGTTAAACTCATCTGCTACAAATGGGTTTACAGAATCAATTATAAAGAAAATGGTGAAGTTGATAAGTATAAAGCAAGACTTGTGGTAAAAGGATTTTCTAAAAAAGAAGACATTATGAAGAAACATTTGTACCAATGGAAAAATGGAACACCATCATAATGGTGATAAATCTAGCTACACAACATGGTTGGACATTTCACCAAATAGATGTTAAAAGTTATTTTCTTAATGGTGATTTGAAAGAATAATTATATATGAATCAACCCCCAGGATTTTAAGTTGAAGGGCATGAGCATAAAGTATGCAAATTGATCAAACCCTTGTACGGTTTAAAACAAACACCTAATGCATGGTATGCCAAAATGGATAAATACCTTAAGCATGTTGGTTTTCATCGCAGTGAGTTTGATGATACAATGTATTTTAGGATGCAAGGACAAAACTTGGTGATCATTGTTTTATATGTTGATGATTTAATCATTACAAGAAATCATGAAGTCCATATCCAACAAGTAAAGCAGGAACTTCACAAAGGATTCAAAATGAATGACTTGGGGTCACTTCGATACTATCTTGGAGTGGAAGTTTCCCAACATACTCATCATATCTTCCTTAGTAAAACCAAGTATGCAAAAGAATTGTTGAATAAGTTTGACATGGAGGATTGCAAACCCTCTCTTACACTTATGGAGAAAAACTTAAAACTTTCAAAATTTGAAGGGGGGGGATTGGTGAACATCACCAGATACAGACAGTTAATTGGAAGCCTCATTTAATTGACAAATACTCACCCAGATTTGTCATATACAGTTAGTATCCTTTCTAGATTTATGTAGGAACCACGAGAAATTCACTGGAATGCAGGATAAAGGGTCCTCACGTAGATCAGGGTACAAAGGATTATGGTCTACATTATAATAAGAATGAGAACTTCACACATGTTGTCTATTTCGATGCATATTTTGCAGGTGATATTGATGATCGAACATCAACTTCAGGTTATTTGATGAATATGGGTTCAACAACAATATCTTTGAGTTGTAAAAAGCAGGCTACAGTGGCGAATTCTTCGGCAAAGGAAGAACACATCTCAGCTTGGGAAGCATCATGTGAAATTGTCTAGCTACACAGGATTTTAGAAGATCTTGGCATTATTCCACAAACACCAACCATTTTATGGATCGACAATCAATCATCAATAAATATGGCTAAAAATCCAGTGTTTCATTCCAAGACTAAGCATGTCGACACCAAGTATCATTTCATCATAACACTCATCAATAACAACATCATCAAGCCACAATATTGTCCATCTAAAGATCAAACTTTAGATACTTTTACCAAGCCTCTTGGTAGAATAGAGTTCACTAAGTTTAGAGATGAACTTGGTATTTGTAAAAATGAACTTTCGGATTAAAGGGGGGAATGTTAGTCTCATAATCCTAAATTTCTATAGTTTTTTGTATTTTCCTAGTTTAAGTATTTTTAGAAATTAGTTTATTCCTAGTTTGTTAGGATAATGACACCTAGCTTCTATGTAAATGACATCTATCAGACTCATGTGATTATGTGATTGGTTGTTCTCCTAAAATTTAGTTTAGATTTGAGTTATACAAACTAGTTTTTTCTTCAAGTGAGGTTAAAAAGTTTTTTAGTCCTCGTCACTCTTCATAAAAAAAAAAAATAATATTAATAAAATTATGTGTCTGAAAACACTTGATAAAATTTATCAAGTCTCTCCTCTTTTTTCTTAAAAAAATTATAACACTAGTATTTGGTTGTTTTCAAATGCCTTCTATGTTAGGTTTATGACAATATTCTAGAAAAACACCAAACCTTTAGTATGACTTGTCTACTTTTCTTAAAACTTTGTGTTTGAACTTTGAGTTGTTAAGAACATATTGTTTGAATCCTTTAAAACCAATCACAAAGTAATCATATTAGAATGTAGGTCCATTTTCATCTTGGGCATTCGGCAATGCCTACAATATCTTAATTGATCTCGTGATGTGAAAGCACATTAAACCTTATTGACAACTTTGAATTTTCTAGCTTCCTTATTGGAATCATTTGTTTGTTGTTATCCTTATCTTCCTTGGATTTTGTTAGATAGTATAATGAACTTTTGTCTTTTTGCTATAAAACAGTGTTTGACAACGTTCTACAACAATGTAGAAATAGAGATATAAAAGAAAAGATTCTATGGTTTAAGATGTAGGGGACCATCAACGTTTTCACTAGGACCATTTTGTTGAGTATGTCTTTGTTCATAATAAGCCAATGTATACATCTTCCCCTATCCTTGTTGGAATTGTTTTTAGATAGGTGAATACACTTTTGTTCTTTTTATATAAAGACAACGATCCAACCGTGTAGAAATAGAGTTGTGAAAATAAGCTTAAAAACGTTTCAAGGTATAATATGCTAGGGACCATCAAATTTATGTTTTGATATGCCTCCTCTAGCTTTAGCCATAGATCCTTGGCGGAAGTGTATTGTCTCATGCACTCTCTGATAGGGCTTGAGAGTCCACTAAGAATTGTCTTGAGAGTTATGCATCATTCTTCTTTCCTTCCCTTTGAGCTGCAAACTTTGACTTGTTCTTCAAGGAAATTGATCCACCAATGGTTTCCTTCCAAATACCCGCTCCTATTTCCTTCAAATGTACTTTCATCTCTATTCTCCATGTAGAATAATTTTCCTCATCAAGGATTGGAATTTCACCATCCATTTGTGTGTCTATGGATCTCCTTCAAGCTTGTGAAGGATTATAGTGAAGGCCCGCTCTGATACCAATTGTTGGACACATCGACTACACTGAGAGGGGGGGGTGAACAGTGTAGGGCTCTTTTTCCCAAAACTTCCCTCTTACACAAAACTCATTAGTTAGAAATCATCATTAACTCATTAACCATTGTTTTCATTCATAACTAGTCAAATGTAAATATACATCAGCAACATATAACATATATCATCAAAAAGTCATCATCACAAGGAACACAAGATGTATGTACAATTTTATTTTTATTATGGACTACAATCCTTGGGTTTTTCAGTAACAACTGAATAGCATACAACTCTACAAGAGCACCAGCTCTATAATGCAAGACTCATCTTACACACTCAGCACCAACTGAGATGAGGCAACAATCCTCAAAAAATATCAATTTGTCAACAGGTACACGACTTGTCAGTACTGCAGGATGCGTATGTACGTGCCCTACCAGTAGTACAACTCATGTATGTATGTGGCCAGTCTGTACTATAGCCTGTGTATACTTCTAAGCAACTAGGGTTTTTCTTTGATTCACACACCCAGATCCTCTACAACCTACAATCACATTATCTTTTGTCTTTCACTGTCCAAACTGACCCATCTCCAGTCATGACACATCCAATCTCTCCAACAACCTGCTCATGCTCCTGAACCATACAATATGAATGCAGAATATTTGTGGCAGATCTAAGCCCATAGAGTACAGATCTTGAACCTGCTTCAGTCTTCAACAGCCATTCATCAGCTCAAACACCAATCTCCATGACTTCATCCACTGTACGC
Organism: Picea sitchensis; assembly: GCA_010110895.2. NCBI lineage: Eukaryota > Viridiplantae > Streptophyta > Pinopsida > Pinales > Pinaceae > Picea > Picea sitchensis. The sequence goes on along the minus strand of SNQJ01S0185784.1, from coordinate 4,659 downwards.
ACCCTGTCTGCATACAGCCCGCGTGTGTATGTGTACTAGCACAATGCAACCCACGTATACCTCAGCAACTAGGGTTTCTAAACCTCCGGGACTTTTTCCGTCATGATCTCAGACTTTGTTGAAACTTTGATGCGTCCATGAGATCCTCCATACTCTCTCTCTCACAGAATAGCTCTTCAATCATGCTCAAGAGATACACAAGTGATGTATTTCACATGAGACCCTTGCCTCTTATTTATAATCTTCATCCTCTAGGTGACTTAACCCACTTCTAGGTCACTTAACCCATTTCTAGGTTACTTAACCCATTTTCCTCATTCTAGGGTTAACCACTTTCCATAAATAGAAATTTCTCCATTACGTTATCCTTTAAATATTCCTTCTTGATTTTGTCACCTCACTTTATCATTTAAATAACCTTTTTTTGATTTTGTCACTTCTCTTTATTATTTAAATAATCCTTATTGACTTTGCCACTTTACTTTATCATTTAAATAATAATTTATTCTTTGCAATCTCCTTGACTACTTTGACCTTTTGGGGCTTCAGGCCAACATATGAGGGTCCTCCATCTTCGTAGGGTTGTAACTCTCAAACCATGAGGAGTTATGTGACATTCCACATACCACCAAAAATGGCATAACAAGCACTATCTATCTAGGATAGTTTCACTTACAAATTCACTGATCTTCATATCATTATTCCACAATTAAGCATGGGTTCTCTAATCATACTTCTAGGATAAATTAGTCGCAAAGCGTCTTCCCATGAGAGATTTCACCATAAGGGGACCACTTTGGAGTTCATCCATTTTTGCACCTTATAGACCATGATAAGACTATAATGATCAATCTAACTATGCATCATATATCAAAGAAACCACATCGATCCATATTCATCTTTGCATCATGTATCAATGACAACTCATTGATCCATCTTCATCCATGCATGACATTATATGCATCATATATTTGACATATATCCATTTTCATCAAGGGCAATACATATTAGATTTCACGTCAATCATCAATCAATCACTTGACATCAATCAATCAAACTATTGGCATCAATGACAACACGATCCAATAGAACCATCTCCCCCTCATGAAGAAATTCCATCCACTTCATCAGAACTTGAATTTCATTTGGATGTTGTGATTGATAGGATTGAGGGGTTGAGTCTTGATGAGAATTCAACACAATCTCAATCAGCTAAGAAACCTAGACCATCTCAGAAAGGTCCACCAAATGTCTCATAAAAACACTTGAAAGTGTTCATCCTAATGAGGTCGGAAAGACAGGAACCAGAAATTCCTATAGACAATATGGAGGTGATGTAGATAATTCAAATTCAGGTGATGTAGATGATATGGATGATTCATATGATTTTAATTTGAATTTATCTACTAACTTTGAACCAAATTCTTTTGAAGAATCCAGTTTTCATGATGAGTCGAAAGAATCCATGCAGAAGGAGTATGATGCTCTCATTAAGAATGGGGTGTGGAAGTTAGTGGACCCTCTATTCAAAACCAAACCAATTGGATACAAGTGGGTATTTAAGAACAAGTACAAATCATATGGCTCACTTAAAAAGAACAAAGCAAGTCTCATGGAAAAAGGATTTACACAGAAAGAAGGTATTGATTATGAGGATAATTTTTCCCCTGCAACAAAATGGGCTACCATTCATACTTTATTATCCTTAGAAGCACAAAATGGATGGAAATTTCATCAAATGGATGTGAAGACTGCTTTCTTGAATGGAGACTTGAAAGAAAATGTCTTCATGTCTCAACCAGAAGGTTTTGTTTTGAAGGGACGAGAACAAAAAGTATGCAAGCTCATAAAATCCTTATATGGCCTGAAACAAGCATTGTGATCCTAGTATGAAAAGATAGTTGGGCATCTTCTGAAATTGAATTTCAAGAACTTAAATCTTGACGATGCCACTCTAATTTTCAAGAAAGTTGGAGAAATTGTGGTATATCTTGTACTGTATGTAGATTATCTATTGATAGTGGGGACCAATGAAAGTTCTATTGCATCCATAAAGAAAGAGTTGAAGAATGGATTTGAGATGACATATTTGAGACATCTTCACTACAATTTGGGCATTGGAGTGATTCAAAATTCAAAGTACATATTCATCTCCCAAAATAAGTACATTGGAGAATTGTTGAACAAGTTTTTCATGGCTAAGTGTAACCCTATTTCTACTCCAATGGAACATAATTTGAACCTCACAACAAAAGAAGGAAATGCATTTGAGGATGCAACCAAGTGCAAACATATTTTGGGAAATCTTATCTACCTAACCACCACTAGACCCGATATTTCATTTATTGTTGGATTATTTCCAGGTTCATGCAAAAACCTTGTGAAGGACATTGTTCTACTGCTAAAAGAGTTCTAAAATACTTGAAAGGAAACTCAATATTTTGGACTCGAGTATTCTAAGGTGGATGACTTCAACCTAATTGGATATTCTGATTCAAACTTTGTTGGGGATAAATAAAATGGAGTGTCAAATTCAAGTTATCTCATGAGTCTTGGATCAACATGTGTTTCCTAGAGATCATGCAAACAGTCAATTCCAACATATTCCACAATAAAGGAAGAATATGTGGAAGTTGTAGAAGGAACAACGAAGATTGTGTGGTTTAGGAAAATACTTGATGATTGCAGGAGAAATAGATAAACTCTACTACTCTTCTAGTTGAAAATACTTATGCAATCATGTTGGCCAAGAATCCAGATTCCATGATCGAACTAAGCACATCAACACAAAGTATCACTTGATTCAATATCATGTATAGTCCAAGACTATTGACTTGAGACATCGTTCCACAAATGAGGAAATTGCGGACATCTTCACCAAAGCACTTGGAAGAGAAAGTTTTGAAAAGTTCAGAATGATGCTTGGACTCACAAACACCCCTTCAAATTAAGTGGGGGAATGTTGAATACCTAATCTTCTAATTATCATAATTTGTAAATAAAATTTTAAATAGTAGAAATGTGAAGAGTCATAGGTGATAGGAAGAGTCACTCAGGAAGTGAAGACCAATGGTAATTTGAATGTATATTTTTTAAGGCTTTATGTTAATGAAAGATATCAAGTGTGGAGTTACATTATTTTCCAATACCTAGCCTATAAATTATAATATTCCAGAAAAATTCCCTTCAAATCTTGTTAGACTCATAATCCTAAAGTTCTATAGTTTTAGTATTTTCCTAGTTTAAGTATTTTTAGAAATTAGTTTATTCCTAGTTTGTTGGGATAATGACACCTAGCTTCTATGTAAAGGAAACCTATCATACTCATGTGATTATGTGATTGGTTGTTCTCCTAGAATTTATTTTAGAGTTGAGCTATATAAACTAGCTCTTTCTTCAAGTGAGGTTTGAGCTATACAAACTAGCTCATTCTTCAAGTGAGGTTATAGTCCTCACACCCACATCATATTTCTTTGCATTATTAAAAAAACTATGTGTTTGAGGACACTTGTTGAAGTTTATCATGGTATCATATCCATGTTGAAAGAGTTTTGGTGAGGAGAAAGCCATGGAACCCAGCCACAAGTGGTAATGAAAAGCAAAGATGATCAAGAGGGACTCCAAATTAAGCCTAGAGATCTCAAGTAATAAATCTTGTCAAACACAAGAACATCATCAATGAGTTCCAACACCCAAATATTTGCTTGGAAAAATAATCCAGATTTTTTATGTCATAAACAATTATATTTGCAAAATCACCGTGACAATCCATCAGAGTCAACCAAGCAGTAGTACGCCATATCCAAGTACAACCTTGGATTGCACATTCTTGTTTCCCATATTCCCCATTAATGTCCACCTGAATATGCTCCTATCATGATTCCAATAGTTACATAATCCAAATCTTTATAAACTTGCATGTTCAAATCCATAAGGATCACCGAAAAGTTGTGAGGAAGCATGCCAACTTCAATACTGCCATATCTACCAAACAACTAAGTCGCGGGTTGGACTCGCTGGATACTTTCGCATGGTATATCAAGTCCTTAGGTAAATCAGTGAAAATAAATTTCACATGGATTTCCTAGTATGATATAATATTGATATTTGCAATTAATCACAGTCTAGTATCTAATAAATCTTCAAAGTATTCAAAAGCTTCAAAGTATTCAAAGGATTTCCTCACCATTTCACCACAACACATGGGTATTCAAAAGCTTCATTTTAAAGTTTTATAAATCTTCAATGAATGTTTTTTTAATGACATGACATGGTTTTTTAAATTAAAATATCATGGAATCATTAAAAAAGACAAAAATGTTATATGCCATTAAAGAGAAAGTGGAGGCATAAGGACGAAAATGATAATTTTATATTATTTTGGTGAAAATATTTATCAACGTATTTTTCATCGATGTTGTAAGAGGGTCAAGGCCAAGCCCCTATAACACTCTTTTGCAGTGTGTGTAGTGTCTCTTGTGTATATTCATTTGATTGTGTGGACTTGATAATTACTTCATCATGTCAAAATTGGTAAATTTATTTACAGATTCTCATAAATTGGATGGACCCAAGAACTATAATACTTGGAGTCGTCACATGCAAAACACCTTAATTTATAATGAGCTATGGAAAGATGTATGCAATGGTAATAAACAT
>SNQJ01S0185782.1:5577-15961 GCA_010110895.2 Picea sitchensis | reverse complement strand
GAGGCGATGTATAACCAACACCAACTACTTCAATAACTACTTCATCGAGATTGAGGATGGCCCGGCCAACTCGGCACTTCTACGACGTGGAAGAGCCTTCGTACTGCCACCTGGATCAGCTGAATGACCTGATGAATAGGCATGGAGGCTGGCGGGAAGGATGGGGCGCATAACGGGAGTGGTGGCACCAAAACTATGAGGGTGTGATGAGAGGTGACGAGGTATGAGAGGGGCGACAGAGGAAGACATATGGTGGAAGGCAATAAATGGAGGGGTCAGGAGATGAGGTATGATGGGCTCGCTTTTAGTGGGAGGATGACGTGGAAATGAGTGAGATACATGGTAGGAGGTGAGTGGATAATGAGATGGGAAAGGGACCACACGGACCAGAAGAGGGGAGATGGACAAATGTCAGAAGATGAGGAAGGGGATGAAGGGAGCGAGCCTCATCGCACAGTCAGGTGGAGAAAAGAATGGCAAGATAACATGACAAGGAAGGGGGCCCCTCGTTGATTAAAGGTAGAAAGATAGAGGATATCTGGATTTCCTGTGCGCCATTGATCCGGGCGCTCTAATCACAGCCGTCGGAAAGATGCGTCCTCAATTTCGGACCCCCCCCCCTCCGCTTAAAGGTAGAAAGGTGGGGGGGGTCCGGAATCACCCTATGCACCATTGATCCGGGCGCTTCGATCATAGCCGTTGAAGAGGTGCACCCCCGATTCCGGACCCCCCCCCCCTCTGCTTAAAGGTAGAAAGGCGGGGGGGCTCCAGAATTCGATGCACGTCGTTGATCCAGGCGCGCGAAATGCTGCCGTCCAGAATTTATTTCCATTTAAACACGGTCACATTTGCATCCCAAACTTAGGACAAATGGGTTCTCAATCCATTCCTTCGTATTTTACCCCCCTTTACAAGAAATGTCGCTAACAAAGAGGCATGAAAATCACATGCATAAGACAAGATCCACGCCACAGCATAAAAGAGATAAACAACATGCCATGCACAACAAATATCCAACAAATAAACACATTAGAAATACATATCTCAGAGATAATTAAATACATAGCGAAAATAAACATTACACAAAAAACACAGAGAGAACTTATCTTTGCAAGTAAACGTTCACCAACTGCCTGCAGACAAAGGATGTACCTCCCAACCATAGATATTGTTGTTCATTTACTCTCAACAGTCGGTCACCCCTGAGCCAGGGCTATGAATCCAAAAGGACGGATCCTATCCCAAGTCTAAACACACAACAGTTGGCTAAGTAGCTCTCAGGTTTCCCAACCTCACAATAAATCCTAATTTCCATATCTCTTTCCCCCTCAGCTTGCACAACACCAAGAAATGAACACCTTTCTTTTCCATGCAACCCCTGAGGCTATTCCATTTCTCTCCAGGGATCCAGTGCTAATAGTCAAGAAATATCCCTACTGGAAACTCCAAGGACTCTCAGTTGTGGAAAGTTCCATCCGAACTTCCATCAAGCTCATGCACACAGGCATCCATTCCCTCCTGGAATGATCAGTAAATCATTACATCCATTCAATGATGGATCTCCTCTTCCTACCATTCATTTCCATGCTCAACCCAAGAGCACACAAACTAGTAGTAGTGAGTGAAGAGGAAGAAGAACAAGGGAGAAAGGGAAAGAAGATGAACCAGGGGAAGAACGATCCCCTAACTTCAACCCAAACCACCCTCATGTAGCCATTCATATCCATGCTCAGACCAAGAGCATATGAATGCAGCAAGAGTGAGGCTCCCAAAAATGAAGAGTGGAAAAGGTGTAACAATGAATGAATAAGAACAAGTGAACCCCCACCCAAACCAAAGATGGGTTTATATAATTGCTTGGAAATCAAGAACCACATGGCCTCCCCCAAGAAGCTCATGTAACCCCTTTCTCCATAAAATTAATTATGGGTAATTAAAATAATAATAAAAAGACTTAGCCCCTCAAGCCCCCTCTCTCATGGAATCATAGCCCCCTATATATTTTTTCCTTGTTCGTCTTGCAGCCAGCGGTGTATTTTATTAATGTATATGAAGTATTACATTTCCTAGGCACTCTGGCCCCTTTAAAACTTTACCGTCTCACCAACCTAAGTCATATTTACATAATACATTATAGTTCATAAGGGTTAGAACTGGGATGTTACAGGGGCACACGATAGTTGGTTTTAAAGGTCTATATGAGGAATACACATTTGGTCATCAAACTATAGCTAAAGGCTACAATGTGATTGTGGTGGGCCCAGAAAATGTTGTTTAGAGCCTCAAAACGACCCTAGAAATTTAGGACCTGAAAATATGTAGAAACACTGCCAAGGTGGAAACCCTTGTTTTGAGCCGGTGGAATAGGTGGGTAGCCACCGATTTCCACCTGGTTCAATCCTCTTCCCTTAGGAATCAATGGTATCCATTGAGTCAAGTCCCCGAGTGTTGGTCCTTGACCAAGTTTTGTAGATCCTTGGTCATGTTTGACCTACTTTTGGGACTTCGACAGGTTGTTGAAGGTGGAGCGCAAGTCGAAGCAGAGATCACAGGATCTCGGCCCCTTTTTAGGGATTTTTGGGTTTTGGGATTATTTAACGGGTATGGGGATGCCTGCCCATGGGTTTACCCATGTTTAGGCTTGATATTGTAATGTATAAATAGATGTCTAGGCGATGTAAGAAGAGGCATCTGTGTGGTGTATGGAGGCTAAGTGCAAATGGTAATTGTAATTGCTTTGTGGATACTGTGTAAGACTTGCAGAGCTAAGTGCAAGTGATCATAAGATATTGTGGAAGGATTTTTGTTGTAATTGAGGGAAGGAGGATCTAGTAGTGTGTGTAGATCTCCTATCATATGCAGAGTTGGTTTTGAGGCTCTATGCATGTAGGAAGATTGAGAGAAGCTAATAAAGAAGACAAAGAGTTGGTGGACGTAGCCCCAGGGAGGGGGTGAACCATTTATATCCTTTGTTATGGTTTCTTTGTGCCTTATGTTGTGATATTGTTGATATTATTTAGTCTTAGTGATTTATGTATGTTAACTAGATCTATGAATGCTTAGTGTTGAATAATGTGAATGAATGCTAGATATGACCTATGTGATTGTTCTTAGTGCCTGAACCTACTAGATCTAATCTGTTTCTTTATGCTAAGTGTTGTTAGATGTTAGATCTGGTTGAATATTGCATTGATCTGTTGTCATGGTTTTATCTGTGAAGTAGATATTGGTTAAAAACTGGTGAACTGTAGTTGCTAAGTGCTCTGTTAAGGTGTTACAATCACAGATTGAAGTCCCAGCTAAGGTTTCAGACACTGGAGTCCTGCAACCACCCCTGCCTCTATGTCGGGTGAGACTTCATCTGCTTCGCAGGTGTTTTCGAAAGGGTCGGTAGTTAGTTTTTTGTTGGTGCGTTGTTGTAGTGTTGAACCCTGGGTGTACCCCCGTGCCAACACCGAGAAATATTTTGTTGAATCTAAACCTTGGTGAGTTTCTTTCCTTGATAAAAAAGTCATTGTACTTAGCTTGTTGAAGGATGTTATGAACCTATTCTTGGAGGGATTGTTTAACCAATTTGGTTGCATGATCTGCCTGCATATGGGAGGACTCTGTCAATGAAGATGCAACATGAAGAACATGAAGGGATTTATCATAACTTGGTTTGACTAGAAAGTGTGGAGGCACCTCCATAGGTGCAATAGAAATATGTTGGTGTTGTTGTACAATCTTGTTGATATGCTTCTGTTGGATAGAAGGATCTTGGGCTAAGGTTGCAGTGGTTTCATTGTCCTTCTCTTCTGACCAGATTGTGAAGAGGATAAACTTTCTGGTATGAGAGATTATTGTGTGGCATTGTTTTGTGGGGATAGTAGTCGAAACTACCTCTGGTATCATGTAGGACTAAACCCCCAAAGTAACAATGATGCTAGGGGATTCATATTCATAAATAACATGACTCCTCCACATATATGTATGGCCTAACAAAACATCATAGACTTTCCAGTGGGGCAACATCACACAGTACCTCATCCTTGAAGGGCTTGATGCCATAGATATGACAGGCTACATTGTTGGTTGACACAAAGATATCATCCCTCACAAAGCCATTCGATGTTGTATGGCTACGTGTGTGATTTTGTTGTCAAATTCAACTGCTTGATTACCTCTACTAAGATGAGGTTCTTTTGGCTTCCACTATCAATAGTAAAATGTAGTGGGGTCCCCTTCACCAACATCTGTGAATGGAAAAGGAACTCCCCCTCCTTAGGTTCCTTTGGTTCTTCTAGTTGGATTGTTGTGGTCATGACAATAGTAGTGGGTTATGCATCAATTATCTATCTCCTTTTATTATTGTCTGAATCAAAGTCTGATTAGGGCTCGACTCTGTTTATTTGAGCTCATCTACCATTATTGGATTCACCTGCTCTATTCCTTGAGTAGTTTCATCCAAGTTCCATCTTGACTTTACCTAGATAAATGAACATGCTACAACAAGAAGATTTTATTTCACAATTTAATCATGAAGAACATGAAGGGATTTATCATGACTTGGTTTGAATATAAATCAGATCAAATATGCAAATTTATCAAATATAAATCATATCAATCACCATTTATTGATATATCATTTATCCATTCCTTATATTTAAAATGCAATGTAGGATTTTACACAAATAGGCCTTGCAACCCACTTCCTAATTCTCAACAGTCATTAATGTTATGACTTTGCTCTCTTGACAACATTCTTTACACAGTTCCTTCACATGGAACTTCTTTAACATTCAACTTTCCTTGTTACATTTTCATCACTATTTGAAATGACCTCCACCTTGAGTTAGCCTCAGTTTCATCATTCCATGGATTTACCCAATATTTCATATGGAATATAAACATGCATTCGTATTATGCATTCACATTATACATTCAAGCCAATACCTCTATTTTATCATCTTCCATTCACATTGTGATTTTATTCACTTAACTACATGCTTCAACATATTGTATGTCCACCATAGGCACACTCTACAATTTCATGTGCATCTTTATTTAAAATTATTTAACTCATGATTACTCATAATCGTTCACATGAAACTTTTTAAGGCATTATCACAATCATATTTCCTTATTTCATAACATAGAGAATTCAATCTCATTGCTCTTTCAACATTTTATAGAAGCTTTTCCTGAGGAGTGAAGTACACCTTCCTCAAGATATTATTTAAACAAGACATTTCAGGCCCTTCTAAAGGGTCATCCATGCATCCATGGCATTATTCCATCCATAAAAGCACACTCCTTGCCTTACTTCCCTCTTACTCATGCAGACATATCATTCCTTCAAGCATATATATATATATATATATATATATATATATATATATATATATAAGCATGCAAGTTTATTGGTTGCACCTTTTTTATGTCATCCATACACATTGACATTTTAGAACTTCCATATCATTCATCACTGAGACCTTATATCCATTCATATGACAAGTCTCGTAGGGATACTCATAATTATGTTTCCCTTTGCACATGGAAACAACCAACAAGAAACCACTCTTTACCTTCTACTACAAAATCATTTACAATTCAGAGTACAAACTAGGTAATTTACAACATTACCCAAGGAAACAAGATATAAATTCTAACTTCTTTTCATGCCTCAGTTCATTCTTGGTCAACAAACCTTTACCAAGGAAATCATTTCCTAGATTCCCTCTCATTGTTGCATGAGTATACTATGCCATACCCATATGGATATCATCCACCTCTAGATTTCAATTAGACCCATTGCTCACCTCGAAATTATCCAACACTTCCTTTACCAAACTCTATATCAACTTTACATTAGTCATTATATTTCATCCTCATAGGGTTATATGCAATAGCATTATCAACATTTTTTTCATACTGTTAGCGTTCCTACTGATACAAAATCATCCTTAACTAAAATTCCATCAGTAGACCATACTTTATAACCCTACACAAGTTATAAGATGTTTATTTTCATGTTACATACATTCTTACTCATTACCATATGCATTACAACATATCCACATCTTGAATTTTCATGCATAGATCTGCTCTTAGGTTAATAGGAATATACATTTCTTTAATTTATCCATGAGCGCATAGATTGGATCATATGTTCATGTCATTTCACCTCTTTTATGAGGACTAACAACAGTCTAATGAACTCTTTTCTCTCTTTCTTAACTAGATTATTCCAGCAACAACTTTCATTCATTATAGGTCAAGTAAACTAACCTTACAAATTTTCCATCAGTTTGCTAGGCATGAGGACTTATATAAACAAAATTTAGTCTTTTATTTAAGAAGCAATTATGATTGCCAGGGATCCAATAGCCCGTACTTATATGAAACATTACAACTACCATTTCATTCATTATCTAGACTCATGCATCTCTATAGCAGGATTTAGCCATTTTCAACCATTTCACATCCAAGTCTTTCCATTAATGTTTATCACCATATTCTCACTCCTATAGGACTAGCCATAAATCCAATGAGAGAAACAATATAATCCTTCTATTGCAATCAACATAATAAAATTTTCTATGGTAAGGAATTTTAAAACAAAAAAAATCAAGTTGTAGTTCTTCTCCTCAAGGAGTTAGTGCAGATAATAAACAAACTTTTAATCGTAGAGAAATGCTTTCTAATAGGCTCATCTTAGCCTTGATATATGAGTGTATATGACTGTTCTTTGGGCCATCTAGGCCCAGTGTTTGAACTTTTCTCTGATACCACTTTGTAAGAAACTCAGCCCCCTAAGTACCTTTTTAAGGGATCGAGTATTAAAAATCTTCCTTTTCTCAACCATCCCAAAGCCTCTTCTCAAGGGAACCATCGTCTTCTACTCGTCAAGAGCTTTGTAACAACTTCCATCATACTCAAATATGGGCTCCAAATCAAAATTGATAGCCTTCTAAATTTCCTTAGGCCTTCAATGGTAAAAGGCCACCTCACTTCCACATGGCTCCCTATCACTTGCACATTCTGATGCGACATCGACGTGGCACCTGCCACCTAACCCATTGGCCCTCTAAATTGACTGCTAGGATTCACTTGGTACATTCCTTTTCCATCAGCGTCACATTCCACTCTGAATGGTACACTCTGATGAGTGTACACTCTGAAATATCTTATGTTCCTCAGACTTGGGAATTCTATGGCTATAATTTATTCGGAGTTCCTATCTCACACGATAGTTAATGGCCCTCTTACCCTCATGATGTGCTTAGATTAAGTGGGGCCCACAAATATCTATGGATGTGAATGGTTCTTGTTGTATTCCTGATCAATGAACCTCATTCCAAATCAAAGTGCCACCCTTCAGAGTTCAACCATTTCAGTGAATCATACTACTCTGACAGACTCACTCTGAGGGCACTCTCTTCGTCAAATATAATGATCATCGAGGTTGAACAAACGACATCTCTGACCGCATCGGGGCCTTTACCTTCTTGAAAATTAATGTCCTCCTCCTCATTTTCAAGTTAGGTGAACATGTGTGGGCCACAATGATCCATGATTAAGATTGAATCTCACCTATTTTCGATCTATGGCCCATTTCACCTCTTGCATTTCTTCTCATCGGAGTCCTCTAGCAACCCCACACTCAAAAATATCGATGGTAGTACCCTCTAATCAATGATGAAGATATGTCGACTCACTTTCCACCTCGACCATAGTTGCCACCATGTGCCTGCAACCTGGCATGAAACGTGGCACTCTTATTGCATCACGAACCACTTACTCAAACTTCCAAATCACCATGACATGTGGCACAATCACCACTTGACACATGAACCTCCCTCGTGGAATGACCTGGTGTACACTTTGTTACACATTATTTTAGTCACCCTGGGGATGTTTCTAAAACATGTGTTCAGGTTTCCAAAAGGACCTTTCCTCATGAGAAAAGTGACTTGATTCCTCTTCTACAAAACTTGTTTTTAGAAAGCCGCCACAAGCCAGCCATAAGGTATAGTTGGGAAATTCCTGATTTCTGCAGACTATCATGAAACTAGCCTACAACAATTCTGCAGACTGCATTATAGCCAGGGTGTGGCGGCGTTGAAAGACTGAGAAAAGGTCAAATTTCACGAATGTTCTAGAAGGGATCTTCTAGAATATGAGGTGGCATCCGTATGGTTGGGATCCTACTCACTTCTATGATTTGGTGGGATCATCCTAATCTCTTTAACCATCTCTCTTTCTCCTATATAATGATGGATTTCTCATGTAAAAGGTTAATAAAGAAAGAAAGCAAGGAATTAATGAAGGAATAGGCTGAGAATTGTGTGAGGGATTCTATCTCAAATTGATACTTGAGGTATTCATTGGTCCATCAAGTGATTGTAGATCCTATTAATGCAAGTTTGGAGCAAGTGTGTGTGTTCGAGCAAAGGGCCACCGAAAGGGAACCTAGCAACATCACATGTATAAGTTTTCAATGAACATACTATTGTTGCTTTCACTTTGGTTGGTTTGTGTTTCATTGTAGGATCAATAAAACAAGAGCACTGGAGCAAAGCAAGGACAACAAATACATAAGGAAGCGATATTCAAAGTTATGTCATTCATATCTCATCTAATAGTAAATTCAATGATTAAAGCTTAGGGAAAGTGCCATGTCTTGTCTCGTTTTGTTCTAGATCTAGGTGGATCAAGGGAGATCAATTTATGTCTGCATTCACTGATTTATCCAATAACAAAATTGGCGACCATACTGGGGATACAACCTGTTTGTGGTTTTTTGTTGTCCATTTTCCTTTAGCCTACCTCTTTTCATTTTAATACAGTCTCTGATTCTGTGGGGGATCCATCCAGACTCTCTGGACCTGAAAGTTCATTTAGACTCTTTGCCCTTTTTTCCAATTTTCCTTTGTTTACAGGAATTTCTGCATTGTATCCCATATGCAGCCTGTGGAAACATTAGATTGTCGCACCCTGATTTTTTATCCCAGTGCAGAATCTTCGCACACTACCCATATCTAGCCTACAGAAACCCCAAATCACCACACTATACTTTACTATTGGGTTGTGACGTCTCCTATAGAAATTTTTGTATTAGGTCTTTTTGTATTTTGTCATCCATATTTTGCATTGATCACCTGGGAAGAAATTTTGGTTCTAGTACTTGACTATTTTCTGAGTTTAAGACTTGTTGTTGAGTGGTTTTCAGGGATCGAAAACCCTTCTTTATCATTTTATAAGTTTTTGCTTCTTGATTTTTGTCAACAAGGATATAATCTTTGAATTTGATTATGAGTGCTTGATTTATCAACAGTATTTGATTTCATTTAAAGTTTTGGATTATTTTGCATTCTTTGGATTGCTTGTTGATTTGAAAGACACTTTTGTTTTCATTTGGCAAAACACTTTCTTGTCATCTTTATTTTTATCTTCATTGAAAGTTTGATTTGTGTATTTTATTGAGTGTATCTATTTTCTTTGATTACTTTCCCTTTCTTTATTATACCCCTGATTTGGTTTTGGAAAGGAAGAATTAGAGCCATCTATTCTTTTTAGTAATCATTTATAAGAAAAAAATTTGCATTCAATTATTTTTTTTTACAAGAGAACAATTTGAGAAATTTCATTGCTTATGATTGTTTGGAATTATATTCAAGAAAAGAAAAGAAATTATATTTCATAGCTTTTGTGTTTCCAAAGAAATACTTTCTTCCTTTTGTAATTAGAGTTCATTTGAACTGAAACATTACATCATTCATCTCTTTTTCATATTATTGGGTCAAAGTCTCATACAACATCAGTTTCATCTCCATTCTCCCTCTTGAGTAAACAACAACCTCTAAAACACTGCGTAATTTTAAAATTTAATTAGTAGCTTTTATTTTCTATGGCTTTTTTACACCAACATTAGCTAGGCTAGCGCTTTGGAATAGGTTGTGAGACACACTCTCCAAAGAATAAAACACACTGCAGCATATTGGGATAGGGAGTGTTCAAATCCATTTGCAGCATCTTGTCCTGGGAAGCCCTTCTCACACAAGGTTCAAACCTGAGGTCGCATTAAGACTGGAAAAGTTACTCACCCTACTTTGTTGGTCTTGGTGTAGAGATTGTGTGTATTACGGGGGTCACTTGAAGGTATACCGACAATGATGAGTGGAATCCTTTTTAGTTTATTTTGAGCTAGATACCCTGCCCTTGCGCGTGGATCGGACTGTCGACTGTTTCCCCAGGCATCACTATTGTTCTTGGTAACCTTAGTAGCCTATCTTTTTGTTGGGTATGTGTTATATTCTTTGCACGAGTAGTAGTTTCTGAGCACCTGCGCCAGGCGCGCAGGGGGGTAAGAGGGGGGGTGTAGGGGCAGCGCCCCTGAAAT
>SNQJ01S0185781.1:4888-23575 GCA_010110895.2 Picea sitchensis | reverse complement strand
TTAGGGTTAACCCATTTCTAATTTCTCCATTAAATTTATTATTTAAATAATTTATTTTGTATTCACTTTGAATTAAACCACTTCACTTTATCATCACACTCATCACTTCACTTTATTATTTACCTTCTAAAATCTTTTAAACCACTTTGACTACTTTGACCTTTTGGGGCTTCAAGCCAACATATGAGGGTCCTCCAACTTCGTAAGGCCATAAATCTCAAACCATGAGGATTTATGTGACATTCCACATACCACTAGAAATGGAATAACATTTACTATCCATCTAGAATAATATTATCATCAAATATATCAAAAATCATACCGTTATCCATCAAACAAACTTGGGTCCATTACCCAAACCTAGGTTCTCCAACTTTACATGGTCATAACTCTCATGGTCATAAATTTACATGGTCATAACTTTACATGGTCATAACTTTACATTCCAACTTTACATGGTCATAACTCTTCATGGTCCAAATTTACATGGTCATAACTTTACGTTCCACATACCACTGTGTTGATGGGACCTAAATCCCTTGACTCAACAGTACGAACCAAACCCGCCACCGAGGCCCAATTAGACTCTGCAACGTTTAAGATGGAATGGTTCTCCAAATCTTGCGATCTGGTCGATTTATCGTTGGGATTTATGTTTTCTTGTGAAGGCTCTTCCTTCAGTTAGGACAATTCTTTTTTCTGTATTTCTCTTGGGTGGGGCTGGTGTGAGAGATGCAAGTCGGTATAAACCAACTTGACAAGTAACAGGACAAAGTTTTAACTATTGGGAAGAGGTTAATCTTGGGATAATCTGCTCCTCAAACATGCAAACAGTGATTCTATGCCGATGGGCCTAGTACTAATACATTAACTAAACGAGCATCCATTTACTGTTTGAGAGAAACTAATTAACAAAAAGAAAATACATATGTAATCAAGATCACGGTAAGAAAAATAATTCATCTACCATATCATTCATCACATAACAACACACCGATTTATCTTCATCATTAAAGAAAAGAACATCAAAACATTGCACCGGATATCTTGACAACATAATTAATTGCTCTTACTCATTTACTGCATCATTCATGGAACATGAAAGGAAGTAATTCTTCTCCAACTCCAATCACATACATCTGATAAAAATATCTTGTCTTTGGTCCAGAAGGACTTCTCAATTCATAGCAGTCTCAAAATAATTATCAACAACCAAAAAGAAAGAGTTCTTAGAAGAACCATTGACCCTTGACTAATTGATCGATGTATCTATTTATAATATAAAGTTTAACTATAATTAATAGCTAAATACAATTTGAGCCAAACAAAAATCACCACGTGGCACTATCATCTTACAGTTCTTCAACAGTTCACCTGAGATGTTTCTTGAAAAGGGTGACTTCTTTCATAGTCAGACCAGCTGATAAATAGTTCTTCACAAGTATTGGCCCACAGAAATCTGTGTTGTTCCATTGGAGCTTCATATATCCCTATGATGTCAGTCGCATGTGCCCAATACTTTGATAGACTGAAGCTCAATTGCTGAAGCATGGTTCGGGCTTTGATCAGATTTTCTGCGAATTGTTGTACTTACCCTGGCCTTGCATCGTTTACCTTTGCAAATTCTTCGGTCCATAGTGAATCCTGCTCAGCGTATAACGTGATCGCTTCACTCAGGTCAATAAAATTATTGGGGGTTGCCTAACTCGGGGAGTCTGATATACTTCATCACTCTGACAATTCAGTTTCGGTGTTTCTTTCAGTTCTTCGGCAGGGTCACAGGATAAACTCTGTTCGGTAGCTGAGAGGATTTTTCCTGCAATCAAAGTAGAGGTAGTTTAGCGATTAAGAAATATATGATAAGACATAAATAAACCAAAAACATTAACGTGTACCTGTGTAGCTTGCTAGTCCCCATAGATTTTAATACTTACGTGATCTTGGACACTCCTATGAATGACCTGTGATGACCTAGCCGAAGCTGCCACTTGACGCCTTTTGCATTTTTTCTCTTTTGTAAGGGTTTTGTAATCTTACGGTGACTGGGCCGGTTAGCCGGGATGTCAGGGTTGTCCATTCGTATGTAAACCGAGTCTGGCGGGGTTTTGATTGTATATAAAAAAAATGAAAGTGTTTGAATGTATCATGTTCTTTCAGATGTGAATTAAACGTGTCTTCTTATTCAAGTCTTTTTCGCATAAATTATTAGATTCTTGTGATCGTTATTGTTATGTCGTGAGTTTGTTAATACTTTCCCTTTGTAAAATTTTTGATATCGATTAATTCTTCCATGGAGTTATCAACCTCGGGTCATTAAAAATATTTAATCATAAAAGGGCATTTGGATAGTGGATAAGGGTCATACTTGGAATCTCGCTCACATCGAAAGCACTTTAAGAAAAGATTAGACACCACGGCTGCTGATACCAGGCAACATCAGAGTCATTATTATATCAAGAAATTAATCAGTTTTGAATCGCCAATACCGAACTTGTTTCAGGAGTTCGATGGTCGGCAGTGTCACTTTTCTTTACGCGTGACACTTACTATTACACTTTTCTGCCGAAATCAAAAGGATTAGTCTTCAGAAAAATCCTTCCCGAGGCTGTTCGTAGGAAAGAAACACTCTCATCGATTGATGCCAATGGAGGTCAGCACTCATCTAATTTGATTCCTCAGATGATTTTTGTTACCTTTAAATTTTACCGATGCTGAACTTTTGAAGCGAGCCAGGGAAAATTCTGGGTCGTCGATTCCTTGAGTAGTTGTTAAGTCTCTTTAGAGTTAAGATGATTCTTTATTGTATGTTTAAGTGAACTTCAATCAATTAAAACATGAAACATATAAGATAAGTGAAGTATCAGTTTCATACCGAGGCGAAAACAGTCAAAAGTAAAATATAGGGTGGTACCCAAAAATAAATGGTCACAAAACTTTTAGGGTGTGTTGAGTACTCAACAAATGGTGATTCATTAGGCGAATGCAGAATCTTTGTTCCACAAAGTAGATATATCTGATACTTATTTTATTCATATTAAGCGAAGTTATTTATGTATATATATATATATATATATATATATATTAATTTGTATTTTTTTGTTTTATTATTGGAAGTATTGTTTTAGGGCTTGGCCGTTCACTGAGAGGGCATAAGGTTCCTCCCTCATATTTTGCAATTCATAAGTACCCACCCCAATCTTCTCAGCCACCTAGAAAGGCCCAAGCCATAGGCTCTAAATATTGGAATGTTTCCCTTTGGGTTCATTTTCCCTATCCCACTTCAGGACTAAGTCTCCTATTTCAAAGTTCTTTTCCTTAGCTTTATGCTTATCAAACCATCTTTTTACTATATGTTGATGAGCTGATAATTTTGACTTAGCCTTTTCTCTCTCTTCTTACAGCATGAGCAGAGTGTTGATTCTTTGTTGCATGGTCGATGATGGTTCCTCGTTAGAATCTTAGGCTAATTGAAGAGATGGCAGATAGAGCCGGTTTGGGAGGATGGCTTCTTGCCCGTAGACTAAAAAGTATGGGGAATTTCCTATGGATTCTTTGGGTGTGACCCTATCGGCCCATAGGGAATTATGAAGTTGATTATGCCAATTTATTTGGTTATCTATAACCATCTTCTTTAGTATCCTTACCAGGTTCTTATTGGTTGATTCTGCCACACCCTTTCCCTGAGGGTAATAATTTGCATAGTACTTGATTATGATTCCTTTGTCCAGAGAAAACTTTGTCAATAGGGTAGAAGAGAAGTAAGATGCATTATCAAAGACCAGAACAGAGGAGACACCAAACCTTGTGATCAACTGTTGTTCTATAAATTGGATCACTATTTTCTCGTTTACATGAGTCAGAGGAATGGCCTCTGCCCATTTTGTGAAATAGTTGGTGGCAGTGAGAATGTACTTATGCATTTTTGAAGAGCTAGGCATAATTTCTCCTATGATATCCAACCCCCACTGCTCAAAAGGTCTAGAGATAGTCATAGGATGAAGTGGGATTGCTGCGCTTTTCTCCTTGCCAACACTTATTTGACAAGTCTTACAATTCCTAGCGTAAGTATGAGAGTCCTTGAACAAAGTGGGCCAATAATAACCGACTCTCAAAATTTTATGAGCGGTGGTGTTCCTTGAAAAATTTCCTCTGGTGGGACCATCATGGAGTTTCTTTAACACTTTATTAGTGTCTTCACGTTTGAGACATCTCAGCAATACCCTGTCATAGTTGATCCGGAAGAGTATTGAATTTACAAGGCGTCATTGCATGAATTTTAATCTGAGGGCTCTTCTCTCTCTGGGGTTGAGGCTTTCGGGACAAGCCCCGTGATGTAGTAGATAAGCTAAATCCTTGTACTAGGAGTCTCCTCCTGGGGAAATGTATGTTACTTCACCACACCATAGTGCTATTTCATTTTCCCACCAGAGATCTTCATTTACTTGATCTTGGGCTTCGGCTGCGAGCTTGCACAAACCTTGTCCTTTTACTAACTTGGCGGGTTTTATATCTAGATCAAATTCCTAGACTACTTCCATCCAGTTCCCTCTTCTTTCTCCCATTTCTTGTTGGGTAAACAAGGATTGAACTGCAGGGTGTGGCACAATCACCTTAGTGTGATTCTTGAGGATGTAAGACCTGAAATTATTTACCACCTTATAGACAGCATAAGCCTGCTTGTCTATGGTGGGTTAATTGAGCTCATCTCCTTGAAGATTGGTACTCACAAATGACACTGGGGCTTCGTTGTTGTCATCATCCTTCTGAGTCAAAACCGTAGCTAGCAATTGGTCGAAAGCGAAACTATAAAGGTTAAAGTCCATATTGAAATCGAGACTTCGCAACACTGGGGCCCGGGATATGGCAACTTTGATATTGTTGAAAGCATCTTTTCGTTCATCATCCCACTTAAATTCAAAATCCTTGAAAATAATCTTTTGTAAGGGTTTGATGATTTCGACGAAGCTGGGAGTGAATTTCCTTACAAAATTGATTTGCCCGAAAAAGGACTACATGGCCTTCTTGTTATGGGGTAGCGAAAGTTGAGTTATGGCCTTAATCCTTTCAGGGTCTATGCAAATCCGCGCTTGAGATATAATATGACCTAACAACTTACCTTCCTCGACACCGAAGATAGTTTTCTTAGGATTTAGTGATATACCGTATTTCCTGCATCTTTCAAAAATCTGAGTTAAGTGTTGGATGTGCTCTTCTCTATTCCTTGAATACACTGTTACGCCACCTAAATATACTACCACACACTTATTTCCCCAAAAATCCACATCCATGGCCCTTTGGAAGGTCGCTCCTACGTTAATTAAGCCGAAAGACATGCATTTATAAGCGAAGGTTCCCCATTTGGTTTGGAAGGTAGTTTTTAATCGGTCTTCCTCTGAAACCAACACTTGGTTATATCCTGAGAAACCATCTAGCAGAGAGAAAATCTCTGAGCCCGACATGGTCTATAGGAGTTTCTCCATCGATGGGACGAGATAGTTGTCCTTTTCTGAAGCTCTGTTGAGGTTCCGAAAGACTACGCATAGTCGGATCTCTCCCAATTTTTTCCTCACCAGAATGAGATTCGCTACCCAGGCGGAATGCCTAACCTAGAAAATTATCTTCACAACTAGGAGTTTCCTTAATTCTTGATACATGAGAGGCTCTAGGGAAGGGTGATACTTTCAGAGCTTTTGTTGGAAAGGTTTGACTTCGAGTTTCAACGGGATGGTGTGTTGAATAATGCAGGTATCATATGTTTTCAAATCCTTATAGGACCATGAGAAGACGTCCTGGTATTGTCTAAATAATTTGAGGTAGGCTTTCCTTTCTTCCTTATATATAGTTTTTTTGAGATTCACATGCCTTGGGTTCTATGGGATCCCAAGATTTATAGTTTCATGGAGGGGACAAGAGCTACCAGTCTTTGCATTTTAAGGTCCTTTGAATCGTTCCTTTAGATAAAACAGATTTTCTAGATTATCTATCCCCTTCAGGATTGTGTGAGCCTTTGATCTATCCATATGTTGATCTTCCCGATGATCAATTTCTATTGAGTTCTCTTGGAACTCTTCATCGTCAATAGAGAGATCTTTGAAATTTTCTTGATTGGTTAAGAAGCTTATGATCTGTTCATCTCCCTTAAATACTTTCCCATTAGAAATGTTATTAGGTACCGATGACTTATAGAGCAGTTCTACAGTGAATCAGGAGGCTTCATAATATTCTAAAGGTGACAGTCTAGAAGCAGTTGTGGCCAAGGAGTCAACAAGAAAATTCTTTGCTCTAGGAATTGTAGTGATATTGAAAGCCTCAAAGTGTTCTATTAGCCTATGCACCTCCTGTTGGTAGTTCTTAAGATGAGGCGAATTGCAATGTATAGTATTTCTCACTTGTCTAACAATAATTTTAGAATCTCCGAAAACTTTTAATTCCTTAACATCTAGATCTATGGCTTTCTTTAACCCTTGTACTAGAGCTTCATACTCGATAGTGTTGTTGGTACACTCGAATTCTAGTCTACAGGAAAAGAAATGACATTTACCCTTCTGATTGATGAGGATGCACCCTGCTTCCGACCCTTCTTGTGATTTGGATCCATCAAAATAGAGGGTCCAAATACATGAACGACAATCATTTCTTTCTCTACCATCATTAATGTTATGTTTCCCGACCTTTTCTTCCACCCATCCTAGCACGAGGTTTTGACAGAAGAGAGAATATTCTATTGGCATCGACGATTCCTCTTGGAAAGGGATCTTGGAGTTTTGAATAAGCGAAACACTAGACAAGAGGGGAGAAAAGTTCTTGAAGTGCGAATCACAAGAGTAATTTCCCAACACGGGGAAATCAATAGAGGAGGGTTCATTTGGGGTTTCCAGATTGGTGATCGTATGCTTCAGGTATCTCTCCCTATCAATTCTGATCATGTTCTTGTGTCCTTTCAGTGGTAGCCAAAGGTGTGCCTAGTCTGTACTAAAATATCCATTTATCTTTTTAGACCAATCTTGGCTCAATAATAGCCCATATGCCTCAGGGATATCCACCACAATGATATCAATCACTTGCATGAAATTAGGATGTGTCGCTATCCTGATCATCACATATTTGAGTTCTCCCATGACCTTGACCTAGGTCCTATCCAGTTGTATGACATGCTTATTACTTTTGAGAGGGACAACACCTAATTTATTACAAACGACCAAGGGCATGACATTAGAAGACGCCTCGGAATCCACCAGACAATTGTGAAGATTCTTATTGAAGACTTCAAACGTTAAAAGGAAAGGTGGTACAAAAGGCCTCTCTTTCCTACTTTCTGAGTAGGTGTTTACAATTGGCTTGCTCACTAGATCTGTTGGGGGTAGAGTCTTCTTCTGACTATTGCCTGTGGTCGGGTTTTCTACCAAATTCAGAGCTTGCAACAGAAAGTCTTTCTGCTGAGGAATTCTACATATGTCCATAACTGATATATTAGCTTTCAAATTCTTCAAATCTTCGACTACATTGTAATCTAGTTTAGGATATTCCTAGGTATGAATTCTTATAGGATTTTTATCGAGGGTGAAAGGCAATTTCGGGTGATCAGGAGTTAACTTACTTTGCGAGGCTCGGGTGGCATCGATATCTTTTGAGCCGGGTTGACCTTTACTGTGTGTTTGTATTAATGAAACTTTAGAGGGCTATTCCCGAGACTCAAACAGATCATCCGAAGGCACGATCACGTCAGGGTCCCATATCAGCATGGCTGTGTCTCGTGGTGGGTCAGCTTCTTCTTAATCGGAAATATTCATGGCCGAACCGCTTAACTGTTCGGTCAAGGAGACTTTGTCCAGAAAATGATTGGCCATTAAATTTATGGAGTGGACCCATTAAGGAAATTCTCTTTTAGAGTGGTTATCTTGGTGATAAGTACAAAAAGAAT
The DNA here is from genome assembly GCA_010110895.2 of Picea sitchensis. Taxonomy (NCBI): domain Eukaryota; kingdom Viridiplantae; phylum Streptophyta; class Pinopsida; order Pinales; family Pinaceae; genus Picea; species Picea sitchensis. The sequence continues at coordinate 15,654 of SNQJ01S0185781.1, read as the reverse complement.
CAGATGCAACATTCCCTAGGTCAATGTTTAAGTTAGCTGGAGGAGGTTCAATTGATTTGAAAGGCTAGTTTCTTTTAAAGAAAGGCTTATAGGGATTTTGGCCTTGGTTTCCCTCCCATGTGCTCTTTTGATGTCTATAATCTCATTTGATAGTTTCTTGACCATGCATTGTATATCTTCTATATCTCCATTACCCTTGTCGGGAGTTTGTTCAGCCGGTTTCCCCGACGGTCTAGTAAAAAGGAGTCCTCTCCTAGGAGGGGGTTGGATTTCTTTTTTCACTAGAGAGGCCTGGCCTTCTTTACATCCTTTCATCTAGAATTATACTGTATTAGCCTCTTCAAAATTTTCCGCAAGGGTTCGCTTGGCGTCTCTTTTTACGAACATGAAAATAGAAGCTAGAAGCATGTTGGCATAAACCTCGATTTGCAACTCTTGAGTTGGTTTTGCCGCAGGATGAAATTTGTTTAGTATGGTTGTGAATCTTTGACCCTTTCTTTTGGGGTCATGGTCGCTACAAACATTTCGGCCATTAGGGCTCCCGTAGTAGTTTCTTCTACAAATTTGTCCAGGAAATCTTTTTGGAACTTAGTCCAGCTGGTTATAGATCCTACTGGAAACTTAAAATACCACGTGGAAGCTGAATTTTCAAACATGTAGGGAAAAAGTATGAATACTACGTCTTCATGTTGAACATTCATAAGTCTGATCAAAAGTATGAAATTCTTGATATGATCTTCAGGTGAACCTGAAGTTTAATGATCGTACTTGGGGAGCAACTTTTCCAGATGTCGGGGCAGGTTATGTATTCGTCCAGGGATGACTACAACATCTCCGGCTAACCAAGGTTAGTTGTCCTAAAATGGGATTTCCCTTTCCTCCTCATGATCATTGTTCCCTTCCATATCTTCAAAGTCAGAGTTGAGATCTTCTTCTTCCGAAAGATTGTTTGGCTCAGAGACATTGACGACTGGTGTCTCAGGTATTAGATCAAGAGGTTCTTGGATTTCGACAATCACAAAATCTATTAAGTCTTCTATGGAGTGCACGAAAACTTCGTCGGGAATGCTAACCACTAGTCTGCTTTGTTGTTTTCTTCGAGGGAGGATAGAAGCTAAGGACAATGCGCTGATTTGCCAGGCGTAGGCTCTAGTGATTCTCCGAAATTGATTCACTCCCACGTGAGGAATGGCGTAGGGTATTTCAGGGTGAAAAGATTCTTTCTCGGGCTGGGGTGAGTTACCCTCTTTGTGAGTACTCAGTAAATGTGGGCTGTCTGTTGAATGACTAGCCATGCATGTGGACCGTTATGAATCTGTAGGCTATTCGAAATACTATATAAATTATATACCCATCCATTCATTCTCAGGCCCTCCTTCTAGCGCCAATTCTGTTGATGGGACCTAAATCCCCTGACTCAACAGTAGGAACCAAACCCACCACCGAGGCCCAATTAGAATCTACATCATTTAAGATGGAATGGTTCTCTAGATCTTGTGATCCAGCCGATTTATCGTTGGGCTTTATGTTTTCTTGTGAAGGCTCTTCCTTTAGTTAGGACGGTTCTATTTTCTGTATTTCTCTTGGGTGGGGCTGGTGTGAGAGATGAAAGCCAGTATAAACCAACTTGACAAATAACAGGACCAAGTTTTAACTATTGGGAAGAGGTCGATCTTGGGATAACCCACTGCTCAAACATGCAAACAATGATTCTATGCCGAAGGGCCTAGTAATATTACATTAACCAAACAAGCATCCAATTACTATCTGAGAGAAACTAATTAATAGAAAGAAAACACATATGTAATCAAGATCACGGTAAGAAAAATAATTCATCTACCATATCATTCATCACATAACAACACAATGATTTATCTTAACCATTAAAGCGAAGAACATCAAAACATTGCACCAAATAACTTGACAACAAAATTAATTGCTCTTACTCATTTACTGCATCATTCATGGAACAGGAAAGGAAGTAATTCTTCTCCAACTCCAATCACATACATCTGATGAAAATATCTTGTCTTTGGTTCATAAGGACTTCTCAATTCATAGCAGTCTCAAAATAATTATCAACAACCAAAAATAAAGAGTTCTTACAACAACCATCGACCCTTGATTAATTGGTCGATGTATCTATTTATAATATAAAGTTTAGCTGTAATTAATGGCTAAATATAGTTTGAGCCAAACAAAAATCACCACGTCGCGCTATCATCTAACAATTATTCAATAGTTCACCTGAGATGTTTCTTGAAAAGGGTGACTTCTTTCATAGTCTGACCAACTGATAAATAGTTCTTCACAAGTATTGGCCCACAAAAATATGTGTTGTTCCATTGGAGTTGCATATATCCCTCTAATCTTGGCTGCATGTGCCCGGTACTTTGCTAGACTGAAGTTCAATTACTGAAGCATGGTTTGGGCTCTGATCGGATGTTCTGTGAACTATTGTACTTGCCCTGGCCTTGCATTGGTTACCTTTGCGAATTATTCGATCCAAAGTGAATCCTGCTCGGCGTATAACTTGACTGCTTCACTTAGGTCAATAAATTTATCGGGGGTGCCAAACTCGGGGAGTTTGATATACTTCATCGCTTCGACGATTCAGTTTTGGTGTTTCTTTCAGTTCTTCTGCGGGGTCACAGGACGAACTATGTTTGGTATCCAGGAGGATTTTTCATGCAATCAAAGTAGAGGTAGTTTAGCGATTAAGGAACCTATGATAAGACATAAAAAAACAAAAAACATTAATGTGTACCTGCATAGCTCACTAGTCCCCATCATTTTTAATACTTACGTGATCCTGAATGCTCTTATGAACGACCTGTGATGACCTAGCCGAAGCTGTCGCTTGACGCCTTTTGTGTTTTTTCTCTTTTGTAAGGGTTTTGTAATCTTACAGCGAGCGGGCTGGTTAGACGGGACTGTTGCGCCTCTTTTTCCACCTAGATGAGAAAAACAAAGGTGCTTACAAGCTTAGTTGTGTTTACTAAGCAGGACAGCTGTAAGGAAAAGGGTTAGAGAAAGAAATATAAAAGAACAACTAAACTAGTGAGCATAGGGACATAAGAACAAAAAAAACAATAAGACTCATGTCACCAATGGTAAGGTTTATATCAGTGAAAGAAAACACCAAGAAGAAAGAGGAATATGAGTCCCTTATTCCTCCAAGGGAGGGCTCTTGGACGCCCACAAATAATCTCTTCTTACAACTTTGAATGAAAATGGTGAAAGAATTCCAAGCTAATCCACTCAAGGGGTGAGATGGATTTCCCAATGTAATGGTGCTAGTATACTCTTGATGAGAATAGAGGATTCCTCAAGAGAATAGTAGCAACATAACTTTGCTATTGATTTCCTTAAAAATGAAGTGCACCCATGGCCTTGTTTTATAGCACCTCTTTGAGGTATTGTGCAACCCGCTTGTAGTGTGAAAAGAGGCTAATTAGGGCATTTTTAGGTCTTTGACCATCCACCCAGTCAGATCTAGTCGATATTTGAGTGTCAAATCAACTTGGAAGTTGAACCAGAAGTGGGTGGGAGGTCAAACAATCTCATAAATGCACCGTTCTTAGATGTGTGTGGCTTTTAGCGACCATAGTTGCACATCAGGCACATGTGTGCTTTTCCTACGTTTATGTTTTGCGCATGTGCGCGCGTGCCCTGTGTAGTCATAGCGCACTTTAATTTCATCACTAGTTGTATAGTTTTGGACCTTTTGGAAATGATTTTGTGGTAATTTTGGTCCATGGGTGACCTCATAACTGTTTGACGATGCTGGATTCTTGTAACCATTTGTGGACGGAATTTCAGAGATAACAGATGCCCCCTGATGGATGAGGTTAGGAACAAACGTATAACTGAAATTCATCAATGTTTCTTCTAATGAGAGTGTCGTTGTAAGAGAGAGTGATTGTGGGATTGTCAAGAGTTACCCATTGGAGGGAGAAGGGAACATGTAGAACCCAACCTTCCATAAGGTGTGTAAAAATAAACTGTGTACAAATGAGGCGGGCATGCCCCATGCTCATGTCATGTAACTCAAAAAGGAATGGTGTGGTGATGTATACAACTACAGTTCCCTCGGGGGCAGTCGAGACAAAGGAAGAAGAAAATTTTGTAGAGGAACATACTTTGAACAGTAGGCAGTGACATATGTAAGAAATATCACGGATTCTGTAGGCATTGATAGCCCAGCCAAGTTCAGAGGTCTTCGGAAAATATAAGAAATAACTGCAATAGTTGAAAAGTAAGACCCACCGTAACATGAGAAAGTGTTGAAGTCGAATGTTACAGGGGTCAACGAAAGCAGGGAGAAATTGTGGTTCTCCCTGTGCCATCCGAGACCTCTCATTGGAAAGGTAATGAGAATCAAGATACTGTCACCCTTCTGGAAACTATGTTGATGTTGACAAAAAGGGGGACACGACTCCAAGAAGCAAAGGGATTCATGAAATCTACTAGGTGAGGTTAGGAACTGGAGGAGGTACATGGATGAAGTCAAGATGTAGGAAGACTCAAGACTGCCCTTGGTTGGGGGTATATGTGAAGTATAAGTGGCTACAACCATTCAACTAGGTCGAGTGTCATGGGGACAACAAGATGTGGGATAAGGTGTGCCAGAGGTGGGACAAAGTGAACAAACTCAGAGGGCAGAGGTAAGTGGCCTATGGGATACTTGGAGTATATGGACGATGTCAATAGGGGTAGATGATAAGGAGTGCCCAACCAAGGGTGACATGGGTTGCGTTTTCCAAAAAGGGAAGAAGGTCGCCAAAGGGGACGAAAAAAAGATATGTAAATGCTGGAAACAAAGGATTTTTACAATTTACCAAATAAATAAAGAATAATTTGGGATGAGTGTACAAATATAGAAATGGGTGCCCCAATGTAATATGGTTGGGCCAGTTAGGGTGCAATTTGCGTGGAGAACTGGTGGAGGGTGGGGGCTCCATGGCTGGGTTTCTATATGAAGTAGGTGAAATGGAGTGAAATTTACAGATGGGCAAACTGATTGTGGATAAAATGGAGGGTTCATGATACTACGGAGGTGCAGTCAAAATAGAACCTTGAAGATATAATCTGGGAGTCCATTGGGAAAGCTAGCAAGATGAGGAGAAGAAGTATGTGGCTGATTCATGACATGATGTAAGACTATTGGGATTCCCATCCCTAAAGGGTTTGAAAAACAACATGAGTGTCAAAGTGCAAAAGGGTGCTATGAATGAGAAAAATCATGTGGGGGAGAGTGCTACTAGGTGACAGTACCTAAGATGCAATGGAGGTGTTGGTAATGCAGAGCCGGAGATGGGGATCCTAGAGGCAAATGTCAAAGGGTGTGACTGGATATGCAATTGAGATTCAGAGGGAATGATTACATGCCAGTGTTGATTATATACCTGAAGGGGTGGCACTAATGTATGATGACCAAGTACCTGCACACATGAAAAACAAAATACCCGATGTGAACAATATCTAAAGAGAATCGAACATACAAGCATTTATTTGATAATTTTGAACATGAGCAGGCGTACCTGAGTGTGTCATGGGAAGATGCTCCGTCGGGGAAAAGGGAAAATGATAACCTAATGGAAATGTTTGTGTAAGAAGCCGAACATGGTTCAGAAAATGGAGCTTATGGGCTCCTATACCAAAAAAGGAAAGTGGGAAAAAAGGGCTTAGATATGGATGGTGGGTCCATAATGCCATCCCAATTTTGTTGACACTATGGATGATCGGGCGGTAATTTGGTGGGATTTGGGGGTAAATACTTGAATAAGTCATCCAAGAACCATGGAGGAATAGGGAGTGCCTCTGGTTTAGGAGGAATGATATGAAGAATCTCTAGTGATGAGGTAAGGTCAACCATCGATTCTGTAGGGGGCATAGGGGTTTGAATCAGGGTCATTTGGCATTGCTTGTATTCAATGATCATGGGACATTGATATGTAAAATGATCTAAGGATTCACATAGAGAGAAAGGGCATATCATACGTTCATTTACTGAAGTCGTGACATAATGGATGTCAATGATTTTTGGTGGGGATGACGTAACTAGACTAGGTGCCTTCTGGAAGTTTTGGCATACTGTGACTAATGTCTGTCAGAAGTGAGGTAGTGCTGGGAAATGGTGTGTATAATGGCCATATTCTGAACATATAGCGCAATCGAATTTGGTTCGCAACCCTTTGCTACTTGAGTGAGGGGTAGTAGCGATAGTACTTTCTACAGTGGCGAGGGTTGATGGTGTTTGATTGAGTGGAATTAGGTTTCGTAACTCGGGTAGAGATGGGTAGTTCTTGGTTTAGTGTCCATCTTTCTCACATAGTGCGCTAGGAGGTTGGACATGTGGAGGAAGTGGATTTGTGGGCTCCTTCTTCTTTTGCCTGCCCCCAGGTGTGGCAGGGAGGTTAGTGAGTGGGGGTGTAGAGGGTATGGTCGGAGTGAGTATGGGAATCGTCATTGGGATTCCTTCTGTTTGGGGGGGAAGGGATGGCTGAGGGACCATATCTGGTAGATGTAAATACCAAACTAGAATTGCTAACACCATATTAGGGAGGGTAAGTGTTGCGGCTACATGGAAATTTTGTACGCCTGGTGGAGGGTAAAAGAAGGGGATTTGAGTAATGGCTTAGGAAACTGTCTCCCAAACTGGGATATGGCCTTGGGGAGAGGTGAAATCGTGGACTGGTGAAGTCAACGAGTTCACAGGAGACTCATGAGGGGGGATCTCTGCGACTAGTGGGATGTTAGATATGATAGAAGCCTCCCTAGGAGGAAGGGTATCCTCTTTGTCAGTTCCATTGGATGATACGACGCATACTTGATTGGAAGGATGAAGGAGCGGTGGTGCACCATGGTAAGTTCCTAACAATGATGGGTATTTGAAAATTTCGGGACCCATTTCGATGAGTGGGTATGCGTCATGACTCGTGTGGATGAGAGGGAGAATGCTATCGATGTTGGTAGAAGGGTTAGGCTCGTAATCTGAGACTTGGTCAATGGTAATGATCTTCCCATTATGGGGGAACATCATCATTCGAAATATGGAAGAAGAAACTACCTTCATAGCGTACATGTAGCTATGACCGAACAGGATATTATAATCGAGTGGGGCATCGATGACTTCAATGTCGATTAGAATGGTCTTTCCCCCGAGTTCTATGGGGACATTTTGGAAGAGCCCTTCAAGAGAAGATGGTCGTTTGTCATAAGATCTTAAGGTAATGACAGATGGTATGAGTTCGGGGGAACCAATTTTTTTCCATACAGACTTGGACATAATGCATGTGGATGCACCTTCATTGATGATGCACCGATGAACTGTAATGTTCCAAATGTTTACTGGGATTTGAAAAGCGATTAGAGTGGGAAGGCGAGGTTCTCCACTGTCAAGATCAAATGTGATGAGTTGAGTATCCGCGGGCTCGACTACTCCCAAGGCGGAAAGAAATGAGTTCTGCTGAGTGGAACAAGTTTGAAGGACTTCTAAGACTGACATGGCAGCTGGGGATTATGCTAAGTCATCGACCAAACTGTAATTATGAGCTTCCCTAGCCCAGGGGTTGTGGACATTACTGCGCAATGGGATGCAAAGATGTTTTTTGGAATTAGGGCGAGGAATTACCAATGGGGGTCCCGTTGGTGTTGGGGTTGTTTCTAGGGGAATGGGAGGAGACTCAGCGGGTGCATGGTATTGACGACTACGTGTTTGCAGAAGGATTTCTTCCTCACCGGTGAGGAGGATAGTATGATCTGCGGGATTGTTTGGATTGAGGTATTGTCTCAACTGTGGTGGGGTAGGCTATGTGTTCTATTGGGTGTTCATCACACCTTGGTGTGGAATGGGATTCTGCAGCACGACTGGGGGGGTTGTTGCATGTATTGTTATGGGGCCTGCTGAGGGGAAGGCGGTGCTAGAGGATGTGGTAGACTGCCTGAGTCTTTCAGCGGTTTAAAATCAACGATTTGGGGGCAATGATGAGTATAATGACCGAACTCACCGCAAAGGGCACAAGGGAAGGTGGTTTTAATAGTATTGTTATTTCTCCCTTGACACATGTTGTTGTTTCCCCCCTGGGAGTTCTGATTCCCTTAGTTTTGGTTTCCCCCAGTAGGTTGGTTCTGTTGGGGTTGATTCCCACCTTGACCCGGGTTGTTATTGTTCTTGTTTCTTCCTTTATTTTTGGAATTATTCAACGGGTGGGTCAGATTTTCCATATTCAGCTGTTCGGAATTTTGATATTGCTGAATGGGAGAGGGTTGAACAAAATTCACCCAAGCGTGAGGGTGTGGGGGTGCCATGGGCTATGGAGGGCCAGGGAATGGAAAGTACATATTATGTGGGAGTTGTGATCCATAAGGTACGTAGGAAGGCATGGCACTTTCGCTAGTACTTAGAGTATAAGCTGAGGTAGAGGGGGTACCTGAATTTGTTTGGATAGGTGGGTGTATTGGGGGTGTCAGCGATGGCCCACTGATGGGTGGAGGAATAACAACAGGGTATGGCTATTGATAAGGGGGTGGGGGGTAATAAGAGGTTCCCCCATATGCTGGCAGATATTGAGGTGTGCCATACATTGGTGGTGGTTGGGGTTGAGGACTGTGGTGTGTGGTATTACCAATCAATCCGTCTGCTAAGTGAGACATCCCAGGTTTGTATTGACTGAATGGCATGAGTTTTGGGAGATCAGGAAGTACTGTGTATAAGTACCCTGATTGTGAATAGATGAGGTCATATTGTTGAGCCTTACTGATGACTTCTTCTTCTGATTGAGGGAAGGTGGAAACTACATCTTTACCAAGGAGAGAGACAAGCGATATGAGAAACTAGTCACAACACTGTTGTTTGGTGGTTTCATCTTTGCACAAACTACGTTGTCTGCACCACTCATGAATGTGATCAGCGATATGTGTGGCTGAGGTTTGTTTGAAATTAGATAGTAGTTCAAGACCATTGTCATGGCAGATTGGTAATTGGAAGAAGGTAAAAAATGCTTTGGCTAAGGACTCGAAAGTCGCATGGGACCCCGATTTTTCATCTACATACCATTTGTCTAATGGGCCAGTGAGTGTGTGTTGAAATAATCGTAGTCTGATGGAATCATCCATAATGCTGTTGGAAGAGCACCATAGGTGGAAAGTCATGACATGGTTGGCAGGGTCATCCCTTGCCTTTCCTTCAATCTTGAAGATGTCTGAAGGTAGTTTGGTAGGCATTGCAGGCCATGTGGGGTCATGCAATATAGGATCATTTGTGAGTTTTCTTAGATATTTTATGTTCAGAGAGACCAAATATGGCATCTGTAGTGGGGGCAAAGGATTAGTTCCAGCCATGGTGTGAGTGTTCTGTGAACCTGACCCTTGAGGGGGGCTAGGTGGGTTGGTACTTCCTCCTTGAGAGGAAGTTGCCCCCTTACTTCCGTGTAAAGGAGAGTGAATGGATGGAGGGACTTGGGAAGTGGACCTAAGTAATGTGGATCTAAGCAAAGTTGATCCTAAGACAGTGGAACTCACAAGAGTGTGTGAAGGTGGTGTCAATGAGTTTGCAATACTAGGAACTCTCCCTAGAATAGGATGGAGGTTTAGAAAGCATCTGGAATGACGGGGGTTTTGTGGGTCCCCTATGATGTCCGACTAGCTTAGTGGATGTGTGCAATTTGTGATGAGAGAAAAATAAACAAGAGCCTTTGTTGCAAATTTTGAACTTTACACAATATATATCTAAATCAAAAATGTAATCAGAAGTGCATCATACATAAAGTGTTTTGAAAAAGAAGCATATATGTGGATAAGTGGTTTTTTTCCACGTGGGGAATCAAAAGAAAAAAAATGCTCGTGTCCTAAAATACGTAACGTCCTTCCTCTCAAATAGCATTGGATCTTCCAATAGTACTCAACAGTGGGGTTTGAAGTCACTGGAAGAGAAACTAGTGAAGGATGAAATAATTAGTTATAATGAGGGGTAAAGGGGGCATATCCTGAAAGAGTTGGCAATATTTCCCAATAGCCACACAAAATCTGATCAAGGTACAATTGCAGCCCACAATTGCCACCTGGGTAGATGTCCTAAAATTTGGTCACTAGGTACCTCGGTCAAAGTGCAACATTTAGATTTTTGGCCTAAGAAATGGGTCACGGACTAGATCCCGTCCAAGAGGTGGGTGCCTCAAGGGGGAACACATAGAACAACCAGACCTCAGCCTTCAACCCTTCACGGGTATATCTCTGCCTTATGGTGTTAGGAACACTTGACTTGGAGGATTTTCAGTTCCCTATTTGACAACTTTTATTTTTTTGACAATGTGAGAACCAGATAATGGGGAGTTATTTGGATGCCTATCCCCGAAATCCTACCTAGACTAAAAATTTCTTTTGGCACCTCTTGTGGAGGAAAACTTAGTGAGTTTTTAGAAAAAATTTAGATGTGGTTGTTTGAGAGATTGGGGGTGTGAACCAACCTCATTGAAATTAAATGGGAGTGGATAGTTTCATCAAGAAAAGGGTGGGGTGTTTCAGAATACCTTTGGAGGAAACTTACTTTGACCTCCACATTTTGAGAAGAAACTATGTGAGTGATAAGTGACTTTTGTGTGTGAATGAGTGAAAGTGTGCCAATGTTTTAATGAATTAGGTGTCACCTTGTTGCATGTGGACTTCACTTGGTCCTTACAAGTGTTGATTATCTAATTAACTAAGTGCCTTTGGTACAACCTTGCGTAATTCAAAAGTCCCTAGGAAACTAGCATGTGGACATG
>SNQJ01S0185780.1:0-11152 GCA_010110895.2 Picea sitchensis | reverse complement strand
ATGTAGCTCTATTATTGATTCACCCCCCCGCTTAGTAATCCAACAATTGGTATCAAATTAGGTTCCTTCAGAAATCAGTCTAACCACTGAAAGGTAGATCATGGAGAGAAACAACATGTATAAAAATGGAATGCCATAGTTTGTTGGATAGAAGTATGGATTTTGGAGCAAAAGGATGAAAACATATATACATGCACATGGATTTGAAATTTGGAAATCAATTGTAGATGGATATAAAGAACCAGTAGTTTCGCTAACAAATCAAAGAGAAATAAAACTCGGGAAAAATAATTCCAAAGCCACAAATGCACTTATAAATGGTCTTTGTGAATCAATATACACCAAATTTATACATTGTAAATCTGCTAAAGAGATTTGGGACAAGCTTCAAAATATTTATGAAGGATATTCAAAAGTCAAAGTAGCAAAGCTTCAAAATTATAGAGGTTAGTTCAAACAACTAAAGATGAAGGAAGATGAGAATATTTCATATTACTTCTTACGGGTCGATGAAACAGTAAATGAAATCATAGGATTGGGAGAAGAAAATAAATAATCTATAATTGTTCAAAAGGTACTAATATCTCTTCCTATGAGATTTGATCCTAAGATATCAACATTAGAAGAAAGAACAGATCTAGACTCAATAATCATGGACAAACTACATGGAATCTTCACATCATATAAAATGAGAACTAAATAGGAAAATATAGATATAAACGAAGTATCTTCCAAAGCATCCAAAAGACCAAAGGAAAAGGAAAATCAGAAAGAAAAAGAACATTGCAGCAGGAGTGACAACTCAGAAGATGATGAAGAAATGGCCAACTTTGTTAGAAGATTGAGAACCAACGACAGATATAAAGGTAAGTTTCCATTGATTTGTTTTAATTGTGATGGTATTGGTCATTTTTCTAACAAATGTACTCATAAGAAAAAAAAGAGGAATGATGAAGATTACTCAAATAGAAAACAAACATATAAAGGAAAAAGAACCACAAATAAAGATTTCAAGAAAAGATTATGCACCAAAGAAGACATATCCTCATCAGATAAACATGAAGTCAGTGATAGTGAGACAAAAAGAGTTCTATTCATGGTAGTAGAAGACTCTGATAAAGAAGACACCGAAGACGAACATACAGAGGTAGAAGTTGAATACCAAGAAGAATTGTTGTGTTCCATAGAAGTTATAAGAAGAGAAAAGAAGAAAAAAAAGAAGCTACAAGAAGAAATGGAAAAGAAAGAAGACACTCAGGAACTAGAACAAATGATCACAAATTTGAAGGTTCAAATAGAAGAAGATAAAAGAATTGAAGAAGCACTCAAATAATAGATAGAAGAAAGAGACAGGATCATTGGAAATTTGGAAGCATAGATTGTCACATTAACAAAGGATCTTCAAAAGAAAAATATGCAGAACAACTCAAAAGTTTTGGATGACATTATTAGCCGTCAAAAGCCTCATCATGACAAGTCTGAACTTGGATACAATCATACGGAAAATGGATCAAGCTCCAAAAAAACATAACAAGAAACATATCCATAATTCTATGGAGAAACAATCAAAGGGGATAGGAAGACCTACAAGGAAGATTACAGGAACACTCCTCCACCAAGAAGATTCAGATTTCAGAATCAATGACCAATAGAAATAGATAGGATTCAGGAAGAAGAAGGATTCATAAGAGTAACTCCTTTTAGAATATATTCAACTCCTAGGTATCAAACTATATTTTTTTTTCCATGTTATGCATGCAATAATTTTGGACATGAATCTTTGAATTGCAGAGCTAACAGAAAGAAGATAAACAACTTTCAAATTCATACACAAAAGGGTTATACAAGAAGGCCTAGTGAAACACAGAGAAAAAGTTACAGCAGATTTGAGTTATTGAGCACTGAAGTGGAATGCTACAAGTGTAACAACTTTGGACACATGGCCAAATATTGTAGAATGAAAATCCCTCCTAGAGAACCACAACAAAAAAACAACAGTCACAGATAAGAACCTTGGAAGAGGACATGGATAAGAAAGAAGAATCAATATAACAATGAAGAATGCACACTCGCTCTACAAGCTAAGCAGAAGAAACGTGGTTTATATGTTGACAGTGGATGTTCAAAACACATGATAGGTGATAAAGATAGGTTTCTTACATTAATAAAGGAAAGAGATGGATCAGTGTCCTTCGGAAATGATGATTCAACTAAAATCATTGGAAAAGGCATAGTCACAATTGGAAACAAGAATACCAAGGCAGAAAATGTTCCACTAGTAGAATATATGAAACACAATATTCTAAGTGTAAGTCAAATGTGTGAACAAGGTCATAAAATTTCTTTCGATTCACAAAAGTGTGAGATAAGAAAATAAGTTTCAAGAAAATTGATTGCAACAGCTGCAAGAACTTCAAGCAACATATATGTGCTAAATGAAATTGGAAATGAAAAGTGTTTTCTAGGAAAGGAAGATGAAGGTTGGTTATGGCATAGAAGAATGGGTCAAATACACTTTGACAACCTTACCAAAGTCAGCAGAAAGTAAGTCATTATAGAAATTCTCCAGATCACAAAACCAACCAACACTTTATGCAAACATTGTCAACAAGGAAAGAAAACAAAGACCAGGTTCAAATCAAAGGAATAATCAACAACAAAACCATTGGAAATTGTGCATATTGATCTAGTTGGACCAACTATAACACAAGGTTTAAAAGGTGAGAAATACTTTATGTTATTAGTTGATGATTATAAAAGAATGACTGCAGTTTGCTTTCTCAGGAATAAATCAAAATCTTTTGAAAACTTCAATGTCTACAAGGAAATGGTTGAAAATAAAATGGATCCAAAAATCAAATGTTTGAGATCTGATAATGGAGGAGAGTTCACTTCAAAGGAATTTATGGACTACTGCATCAGACATGGAATAAAAAAGTAATTGTTCATTGCTAGGAAACCTCAGCAGAATATAGTTGTTGAAAGAAAGAACATGACAATATAGGAAATGGCTCGAACAATGTTAATGTATTCCAAATTGACAGATATGTTTTGGACACATGTAGTGCATACAACAATTCACATTCAAAACAGAGTAATGCTTAGAAACAACACTGACAAAAATCCCTATGAGCTATGGAAAGGAAGACCAGAAAATGTGAAGCACTTCAGATTATTTGGAAGAAAATGCTACATCAAAAGAGAATATGGTGGAATGGGAAAGTTTGACTCTTGTGAGGAGAAATGAGTACTTGTTGGTTACTCAAGTACAATAAAATCATACAAGTGTTACAATCTAAGGTTGAACAAAGTTGTGGAAAGCATCAATGTAACAATTGATGAAACAGGTGGATGAGAATTAAAGAAGAAAATCAAGAAATGGAAAAAATTTATGAAGAAGAAGCAGAAGATGAAGAAGAAGTAGAATATGAAGAGGATCAGACAAAAGTAGACAAGCAAGTTCAACAAGTGCCTCAAAAGACACATAGTAAATGAGTACAAAAGAATCATCCTTCAGATCAGATTATCGGAAACAAAGATGCGGGAGTTTAGACTAGAAGAAGAATCCATTCGCCATAACACATGCACCTAACACTCTCATCTACGATTGAAATAAATAGTTTTGAAGAGGCCAACAAGGATGAATTTTGGAATAAGGCCATGGATGAAGAATTGGATCAAACAGAGAATAATGACACTTGGGAATTGGTTCCAAGACCAAAGAATAAGAATGTGATTGGCACAAAGTGGGTATTCATAAATAAATTGAATGAAGACGGACAGGTTACAAGGAACAAAACCATATTGGTATGTAAAGGATACACACATGTTGAAGGAATCGAATTTGAAGAGACATTTGCTCCAGTTGCCAAAATGGAAGCAATCTGATTTCTTTTAGCTTATGCATGCTCCAAAAATATTAAAGTGTACCAGATGGACGTGAAATCAAATTTTTTGAATGGGGAACTTGGAGAAGAAGTCTACATCAAACAACCAGAAGGATTTCAGTTGTCAGAGAATGCAGATTATGTGTGTAAATTAAAGAATTCCTTGTATGGTCTAAAATAGGCTCCTAGAGTGTGGTACTCTAGACTAGATAAATATCTATAACATGCAAGGTTGAGAAAAGGAAGTGCAGAGAACAACCTCTACATCAAGGTAACTCATGACAATATTTTATTAATTGAAGTTTATGTTGATGATATTATTTTTGGAAGTATTGATGACACGTTATGCCAACAATTTGCAAAGGACATGCAGAATGAATTTGAAATTTCATTACTTGGATAACTATCCTTATTTTTGGGTCTTCAGATACATCAAAGAAACCAAGGAATTTTTATTTCTCAAACTAAGTATATCAGATAAATTCTAAAGAGGTTCAAAATGAAATATTGCAAACCAGTTATCACTCCTATGCAAACCAATTGCAAGTTGAGAAAAGATGATGATTCAAAGTCTACATACCAGAGGCAATACATGTCAATGATTAGTAGCTTACTATATGTGACAACATCCAGACCAGATGTAATGCAAGAAGTTGGACAGGTGGCATGATTTCAAGCAGCACCAAAGGAATCACATATATTAGTAGTGAAGAGGATTTTCAGATATCTCAAAGGAACATAAGAGTTTGGATGATGGTATCCAAAAGGAAAGGATCTATCACTTATTTCCTACACAGATGCAAATTGGACAAGTTGCATTGATGACTGACGAAGTACCAGTGGAGCAATGTTCTACTTGGGTGAGTGTTTAGTATCACGTCTAAGAAAGAAACAATCATTAGTATCCTTATCTACAGTTGAAGCAGAGTATATTGAAACAACAACATGTTGTACACAAGTTCTATGGATGAAACAAACTCTGACAGATATATAGGTTGAGTATGTTGAGCCCATTCCAATCTATTATGATAATACAAGTGCCATCAGTATCTCAAAGAACCCGGTGATGCACTCCAAAATGAATCACATTCAAATCAAGTATCACTTTCTATGGGAACAGATTGTACAGAAGAACATCAAAGTTGAATATGTGGGCACAAAATAACAAGTCACAGACATCTTTACAAAACCGCTTCCATGGGAAGCCTTTGAGTATCTTCGCCAGAGACTCAGAGTAATTTCTACTCCAAAATAATTTTTTTTGAATGATTATCTTATATGTCTTATATTTACATGAGGAAGCACCATAGAGAGGAAAGTTAAGTTTGGGATATCAATTTTAGGAAGAGTTCAGTTAGGGGGAGTATTCCCAAGGACAGTTCAGTTAGGGGGAGAAACCCTGGATGGAAAGATACTTTTTCCATTGATGACAAGGGGGGGGGGAGGGATTTATCATATGTAGAGCAAAAAGGAATGGTTCCAAGGGGAGTATGAGGGACATGACTTCAGTGTTGCATCATAGTGTTGCCATTAATGCCAAAGAGGGAGATTGTTGATTAATTGGGTTGGTTTTCATTGATGTCAACCCTTTAAGAAATTTCAGTAGGGGATTCTTGTAGCACAATGGTTTGGGTAATGGACCCAAGTTTGTTTGATGGATTTGATGTCAACCCTTGAAGAAATTTCGGTAGCGAATTATGGTAGCACAATGGTTTGGGTAATGGACCCAAGTTTGTTTGATGGATAATGGTATGAGTTTTGATATATTTTCAGGTAAGAATATTCTATATGGATAGTACGTGTCTTGTCATTTCCGGTGGTATGTGGACTATCACATAACTCCTCATGGTTAGAGAGTTGTGTCCATGTGAATTTGGAGAACCCTCATGAGTCATCTAGAAGCCCCAAAAGGTCAAAGTAGTCAAAGTGGTTGCAAAGAAGAAATTATTTAAATAATAAAGTGAAGTGAAGAGTTTAGTATAATTCAAAGTGGATACAAAACAAATTATTTAATTAATAAAGTTAATGGATAAATTACTAAGTGGACAAGTGGTTAGAAGTGGGTTAGCCCTAAAATAAGGAAAGTGGGTTAAGACGGTTAGAAGGTAATTTAAATAATAAAGTGAAGTGATGAGTGTACTATAAGTCAAAGTGGATACAAAAGAAATTACTAAGTGGATAAGTGGTTAGAAGTGGGTTAGCCCTAAAATAAGGAAAGTCGGTTAATATGGTTAGAAGGTAACCCCTTGAGGAAGCTACATGAAAGTATAAATAAGAGGCAAGGGTCTTTCATTTTGAAATAACACTTGAGAATATTGAATATATACAAGTGACTGAGGTAACCAAAGGATATCTAAGCCAAATTTCATAGGGAAGGTGAAGTAAACAAGGTCAAAATTCAAGGGAGGATAAATTCTTTTGATGATCGTTTCTAAGGTATGTTATTTACAGGTCATCTCACCATTTTTGCAATAAAAAATTTTCTAGAATGATTCATACCGTGAAATTGGGAAGATGTTGAGAAATCATATCGCAGTGGCTGTGATACAAATTTCATCTTGTGGGTCATTTCATTTTTGGAGTTACACTCCGTGGAAAATAAGGTTTGTGGCTAGTCCTGAAACTAGTCTAAAACAGGTGTTTTGGGTAAAAATGGCATAACTTATTCATAACATATCCAAATTTAGTAATACAGAATGTATTGGTTAGAGTACATTCTGTAGTATTATGTGTACCATTTTTATATCCATACAAAAAACATTTTGTGTCGGGCATGGTCTACAAGTTCAGTCTCTAGAATAAGCCAGAATTCAATAGGGTATGCCATTTTTGCTATAACTCCCTTTATGAGAGGTTCCAAGTAGTGAAACATGGAGGAATTGCATAATATACATTGAAGAACATTGTGTACTATTTTTCAGATATTTATTCATTATAGGTACATAGTTATGATTATTTCAAGTTAGGGTGGTTGACTAATACAAAATTAGTCATGTGAGACTAAAGTAAAGTTTTATGAAAATGCTAGTCTCTTGTTGTTAAAGTTAAGGGAGGTTTGCAGGTATGTGATCATATACATCAGGTCTATTACAGAGTTACAAATCATATTTGGATGATTAATGAGGGATTTTGGTTGAGGTACATGTTGGGCACATGGTTGAGACAAGTAGTCAATGAGTTGGCACATACATGAGGTGTATAGTTGATGATGTTGGTAGAACTTGATGAGTCATAGTTTATGTGTATTTGATGCATGATTGGTACATATTTGGTGCATGGTTGATGCACTCGTTGATGGTACAGGTTGAGGTATAGGTTGGTGCATGGTTGATGCACTTATTTATGGTACAGTTTGATTACAGGTTGTTTAGTACAGGTTGTTACAAGTTGGTTGGTTGCAGGTCAGTGGTACAGGTTGTTACAGTGGTATATCTCATAGTGATAGTTTGATAGTGGTTTCATCATTCTACTTCTATGTCAGAGTGGTTGGGCAGGACAAGGATAGGTGGTTGTAGCCACCTTCTGGTTGTAGCCAGAGAACATAGGGGGTTGTAGCCTCCTTCTGGTTGTAGCCAGAGAATTAGGGAGTTGGAACTTCCCTCAGGTTGTATCCTGAGAAACTAGGGGGGTGGAGCCTCCTTCCAATTGCAGATAGAAAAGAAAGGAAGTTGTTGATTCCAATGAATGTAATTCTTAAAGACATATAAGAAAAATAATTCCATGGTCTTCTCCCACTTTGGGTTTCCACATAAAAACACTGGTGTATTGTGTATGTGAATGATTTTTCATTTGTTCATTGGTTATTTACTCTGCAACTATTGGATGATAATGCTACATTTATATAACACTTTCATTTTATGGATTATATTTCTCTATCATTGATTCACCCTCCCTCTCAATATTCCAACAAGGTTGGTACAACAAGATGTAAGGATAGATTATGAGAGTCATTGTGCAATTTTTGTGGCAAAGAACCCGACTTATCATTCAAAGACAAAGCATATTGATATTCAACATCACTTTGTGAGAGACATGGTTGAAGAAAAGAAAGTATTGTTGATGAAGGTGGACACTTAAAAGAATGTGGCAAATTCATTAATAAAATATGTGAGGACTGGGAATTTATCTTCGTGTAGAGCATCCATGGGAATTGTTGCCCTAGATTGTTGACTATGTAACCTTGTGACCCCCTGTATGCAAATAAAATGACAAGTGGGACAATTTTGGGTATGTGTAATATTATTTGCACAAGTAGTAGTTTCCAACTGGAAGAAAGTCTTTTGGCAGCAAATGGGTATTTAAAAAGAAGCCAAATGTAGAAGCAAAAGTGGAAAAATAAAAATCTTGGTTAGTAGCAAAGAGTTATTCCCAGTTTGAGGGAATTGATTTTGGTGAAGTTTTTTCTCATGTTGCCAAGTTAACCTCTATAAGATATATGTTATCTGTTGCTTCTGCATTTTATTTATAAGTAGAACAAATGGATGTGAAGACAACATTCCTACATGGGGATATAGAAGAAGAAATCTATATGAAGAAACCAGAAGGTTATGCTATGAAGGGAAAGAAGGAGCTGGTATGCAAGTTGAAAAAGTCTCTGTATGGTTTAAAACAATCACCAAGGATGTGGTATAAAAAATTTGATACTTATATGCTATGACTTGGATTCACAAGAAGCAAAGAGGATCACTATGTGTATTTTAAATTAATTGGTGATCATTTTATTTATTCGGTCTTGTATGTGTATGACATGTTGCTGATAGGAAACAATAAGGAGATTATCGAAGATGTGAAAACTCAGTTGTCCTCTAAATTTGACATGAACGATCTTGGTGCTTCAAATTTCATTTTGGGCATGGAAATTAAAAGAGATAATAAAAAAAGAGGAAACTATGGTTAAATCAGAGAATATATGTTGATACAATATTGTAGAGGTTTAATATGCATGAATGTAAATCAGTTAAGGTTCTTATTTCTGTTGGTGTAAAGTTATTTGCAGATCAATGTCCCAAGACATAGAAAGAGGAGGAGGACATGTATCGTGTTCCATATGTGAGTGTAGTAGGCAGTTTGATGTATGCAATGGTTTTTACTAGACCGGACATTGCACATGCAG
This sequence comes from Picea sitchensis, assembly GCA_010110895.2. Classification (NCBI taxonomy): domain Eukaryota; kingdom Viridiplantae; phylum Streptophyta; class Pinopsida; order Pinales; family Pinaceae; genus Picea; species Picea sitchensis. Next base: position 2,152 of record SNQJ01S0185780.1, on the reverse strand, counting down.
TGGGAGTTTTGAGTAGGTATATGTCAAAAACAGGGAAGGAGCATTGGACAATAGTAAAAGGAGTTTTCAAGTATTTGTGTGGCACTGCTAGCTATGGATTGTGCTACCAAGGAAGACCAGGATTGGATAGAGTGGTGGATATACATGGCTTTGTGGATGAAGACTAGGATGGAGATCTGGATCATAGGAGATCTACAACTGGGTATGTATTTAATATGTTTGGAGGAGAAATAAGTTGGATGAGAAAAAGATAGGTTGTAATGGCATTTTCAGCTATAGAATTTGAATACATGGCAACCACTCATGCAAATAAGAAAGAAGTATGGTTACAAAGATTGTGTTCATGTCTTGGGTTTGTTGATTAATTGGGTTGGTTTTCATTGATGTCAATCCTTGAAGAAAGTCCAATAGTGAATTCTGGTAGCACAATGGTTTGGGTAATGGACCCAATTTTATTTGATGGATTTGATGTAAACCCTTGAAGAAAGTACGATAGTGAATTCTGGTAGCACGATACTTTGGGTAATGGACCCAAGTTTGTTTGATGGATAATGGTATGATTTTTTATATATTTGTAGGTAATAATATTCTATATGGATAGTACATGCCATGCCATTTTCAATGGTATGTGGATCGTCGCATAACTCCTCACAGATAGAGAGTTATGGCCATCTGAAGTTGGAGAACCCTCATGAGTCATCTAGAAGCCCCAAAAGGTCAAAGTAGTCAAAGTGGTTGCAAAGAAGAAATTATTTAAATAATAAAGTGAAGTGATGAGTGTACTATAATTCAAAGTGGATACAAAACAAATTATTTAAATAATAAATTTAACGGAGAAATTACTAAGTGGACAAGTGGTTAGAAGTGGGTTAGCCCTAAAATAAGGAAAGAGGATTAAGATGGTTAGACAGTAATTTAAATAATAAAGTGAAGTGATGAGTGTAATATAAGTCAAAGTGGATACAAAAGAAGTTATTTAAATAATAAATTTAATGGATAAATTACTAAGTGGACAAGTGGTTAGAATTGGGTTATCCCTAAAATAAGGAAAGTGGGTTAAGATGGTTAGAAGGTAACCCCTTGAGGGAGCTACATGAAAGTATAAATAAGAGGCAAGGGTCTCTCATTTTGAAATAAAACTTGAGAATATTGAATATCTACAAGTGACTAAGGTAACCAAAGGATATTGAAGCCGAATTTCATAGGGAAGGTGAAGTAAAGAAGGACAAAATTCAAGAGAGGATAAATTATTTTGATGATACTTTCTAAGGTATGTTATTTACAGGCCATCTCACCATTTTTGCAATAAGTTTTTTTATAGAATGATTCAGACCGTGAAATTGGAAGGTCGTTGAGGAAACATATCCCAATAGCTATGATACAAATTTTAGCTTGTGGGTCATTGTATTTTTGAATTTACACTCCATGGAAAATAAAGTTTGTGGCTAGTCCTGAAACTAGTCTAAAACATGTGTTTCGGGTAAAAACGTCATAACATATGCATAACAGATACAAATTTTGTAAGACCAAATGTATTGGTTAGAGTACAGTCTGTAGTATTTTGTGTACCATTTTCATATCCATACAACAAATATTATATGCAGCTAACTCTCTACAAGTTCTCTCTCTAGAATAAGCCGGAATTCAACAAGGTATGTCATTTTTGCTATAACTTATTTTTTGAGAGGTTCCAAGTAGTGAAACCTGGAGGAATTGGATAAAAGACATTGAAGAATATTGTGTACTATTTTCATATATTTTTGCATTACAAGTACATAGTTATGATTATTTCAAGTTAGGATTGTTGACTAATCCAAAATTAGTCATGTGAGACTAAAGTAAAGTTTGATGAAAATGTTAGTCTCTTGTTGTTAAAGATAAGGAAGGTTTGCAAGTATGTGATCATATACACCAGTTCTATTACAGAGTTACAAATCATATTTGTATGATGAAATTAATGAGGACTTTTGGTTGAGGTACTGTTGGCAGCCAACTCATTTTTTCTAATTACTAGAAAAATGCTGCCTACACCTTTTGTCTTCTAAACGATAAATCATCGTCGCATTGTGCTTCATGACATTTGTTTCATTTTCCCGACAATTGCAATTTGATTTCGATTTGATTTTTCACAACTGAAAGTGTGAAAACACTT
>SNQJ01S0185779.1:0-18687 GCA_010110895.2 Picea sitchensis | reverse complement strand
CACTTTCATTCTCTCCATCTCTGCAGACAGAGACTTCACCATCCTGGTCAGTTCATCCACTTGAGGGTGGGGCACTGATGGGTCAGAAGTCGAGGCTTCTGACCTTCCCTTTCTCCTGTCTGCATCGGCCTTGTCTCTCAGTCTTTCAGCTGCTAATACATTATATTCCACTTCTATGGATGCATCTTGCATTTGAGCCAAGGAGGTGGCTCTTCTTTCTCTCAATAACAGGCATAAATCGGGGTCGAACGCACTAGCATAAGAAATTTTGGCCGAGGCTTCTAAAGGCTTTATTTTGGCAAGGATTTTATTATACATCTTATTGAATCTTTTGGAGAAGTCAGAGATAGACTCTCCATCCATCTTCTTCAAAGAATCGAACTCTGTCATGTAATACATGAAATCCTTCCTATCTCCCCACTGCCTCAGGAAAGCACTATCTAGAGCGTCAATCCCAGCAATAGATCCTGGAGCCAATCCTCTAAACCACTTCCTCACCTCACCATCTAGGCTCTGGACGAAGACTCTCATCCATACATCTTCATTTTCAATGTTGAGGTTGTCTGCGTAGCTGTAGAAAGCAGCCAGGTGCTCCTCCGCAGTTACGTCCCCTTCCCCGGTGTACTTGGGCATATATTTCAAGTAATCCCCAGTAGGGAGAGGATTCATAGGATGGGGTAAAACTAAGGGAGCGTATCTGGCAGCGACTATGGCATCCATTCTATTTAGAGGGGGATTAACACCAGCCATAGGAATATTAGGTAGAGGAGAACTGGGAGGAGAAGGAGTTTGCAAAAGGGTGACTGGGAATGAGTTCCAAAGTGGAGTGGGAAACAAGATGGGATTTAAGGAGAAGGCTAACGAGATCAAGTTGGTCGATGCTTCTCTTTGCACAGGATTAGTAAAGATAGGAGTGGGGAAATATTTTTTGCTCTCGAGTCTATGCCAAGGTACAGTTTCAGGGGAAAGGGGAGTGACAAGGTCTTGTCCCTTCGGTTCCAAACCCGGAGAGGAAAACTCAACAAGAACACTCCCGAAATTTAGGAAACGGGAAACTTGAGAAATAGGTCTGTCAAGAAATTGAGGAGGAGAAGAAGGGACTCCCACAGAAGGATATGGTGGATTACCTGGTTCGGTGGTGGACGCTTCTTCTTTCGAGGCCTTTCCCTTTCTGAGCACCACTTCTGGATCTGTTTCAGGCGTAGCTAGAGGCAACTGTGGATGAGACCGCATATGCTTGCCTCTAAAAGCCACAATTAATACGGCAGGTTCGCCCCATTGGGGTTGTCACAATGGAGTCACCAGGTGCACAACAACAATCTTGATAATTCTGATATCTGATGCACCTTCAGAATCAGTTAATCGTTGTCGTTCAATCCCGTGGAAAATATTCAACTTCATCCCTGGCAACGGTGCCAGAAATGTTAGCGTCGAAAGTCACTCCTGGATTGCTTGTAGGAGCAGAGCTCGACACCCATCAATTTTATGTCACGATAGTTTTAAAAGGATGATCAAATGGAGGTAAAGACTTGAGGAAGTATCATTCTAACTCAGGGACTGGGTCTAGCATGTATGGGACAAAGGAGGTCTTGATCTAACTTCAGCCAGTGGGTTGATTAAAAGATGAGCAGGTGGAAGGCTTAGTAAGAAAGGTGAACAAACAACTTTAGGCAACAGGCTTCCAACAGTTTGTAGAGGAAAGACTCTGAATGCAAGATCCTCTTGGTTCAGGGTCTCAAGAAACTGAAAGGGGACTTGACTGGATCCTCCAATTCCAAGTCACTCAGCGTTAAGAAAATCACAAGAACTGATTAGAAACATCGTAACTGCTACAGTGATCCAATCCAACATTATCCTATAACAGCCACAACTCGACTGGATCCTCCAATTCCGAGCTGTTCTAACACAATGTAAATAGAGACGTGAAAGAAACTGACTTTCATAAGACAAGAAGTCTCAAAAGTCCATGCATAATTAGAATAACAGTGCATCATTAAAATTCTATAAACAAAAATACAAAGATTGAGTCTATATACCCAGAAAAATCCACCTCATAGAGGCGTGTCCAGTCACCCAAAGCTGGGTGTCCCTTCAGTCAAACTCGTATTGATATCTTCCTTTAAGCACCATCTTAACTACACATGGCTCCTGCAAGGAGGGTAGCTGAGCCATTAAGTGTTGAGCTAGCGTGCGCAGACTTCTCTGTTGAGTTGAGGACTTTGGCATGGCTTCTTTGAAAAAATCGATACACAGGACCTCTTCGAGCAGGCGGCTTTCCAGACCCTCCATCCTCTCACTTAATGAATGAAAGGAGGTTTCAACCACCCGCTCTTTGTCATCATTTACTCCAGGCGAGAAACAGTATGGAGATCAGATCCGATGGCGCCTCGAGATTGCGACGATCCCCTTTGTAACTGAAATCGGCGCCTTGGCCTTCTTTACACAGCTCTTTTCCTTCCCCAAGTGACCATGGGCTATGACCATGTGCTTATTTCCAATGCATTGTCGGCATTCACGAATGGGAAGGAGCTACTCCTGCAAATTTAAATCGCGATGAGAAAAACGCCGAGAAGGCTCAATCTGGTGCCATGCATCCCTTTGAGATCTGACGATCTTGAACTTACCCAACGTTGTTGTGGGCCTGGGTCCGAGACTCTCCCGACACCTCGCGCATCAGGATATAACAGAGCTGCTCTTTGCGTCTTGGAGTCGCGATGGGCGAAACGCCGAAACGGCTCGATTTACTGCCAGGTGTTCCCATTAGATGGACGATCGAAAATGCTTCGTGATGCCATGGGCCCCACTTTCTACGCTTTCGGCGCTATTGGGGTTCGGGGTTTTGAATAACATGAAACTCTCACCCCACGAACGCCTGAATGTCGAAACGCCGACACGGCCAGATCTTGTGCCACGCGTCCTTAGGATGAACAGGCAAGGGGCATTCGGTATTTGAAAGGGGGCCGCCCTCACTTACAAGCTCACTTGAAGTGACTTGGTGCTAGGACCACAGGATTGGTTCCAAAGGCACTTTCGGCACTTCGTCGCTCGGTGATTTCAACTGCAATGAACGGGAGACTCCTTGTTTCCCGAAACTCTGATCCCCGATACGTCGACTGGAAGCCACCTGTCCCAATTAGATTGAACGACCCAGATTTGTTTTGAATTATTGGAGCCATCTCTTGTATTAACCCCGGAGCAACTTGGCAGCCCCAAAATCCCGACGACCATTGATCAACTTTATAGGTGGATCTCGGCGACCGTCAACAAAACTTCGCTCATTCGCGCGAATGTAACTGAAAAGAGGTTCCTCTGTGTTGCGCTTGGGCGCTTCCCGGGCAATCCTGCGGGCCTGTATACCTTTGTGCCCCGATACCAAAATTGTTGCTAACACCACACATAAATGGTTTATGGGTGAGGGGTACCATGGAGATTAGTGCGAAGAGATGAAGCCAATGGGATAGGTCCCAAATAAGGATGTTGGGGAGGGTGGGTGGGGCCATGAGAAAAAAGGGATTATAAGTGATGGGTACCATTGTGAGTAGGGAAAAGATAGGAATCCAATGGGATAGGTCCCAAATAAGGGTGTTGGGGAGGGCAGGTGGGATGATGGGAAAAAAATACTTATAACCGATGGGTATCACTGCGATCATGGAAAAGAGATTAATCTAGTGGGATAGATCCCAAATAAGGGTGTCGATGGGACCACTATATTTTTTTACTCCTGCAAAGTTATACATCGATCTAAATAATACCGCAATGACCAAATGCCTAAAATTTTAGTAGTTAAAATTATGTAGTAATTTCACAACCTTGATGCAAGAGGCAGGCTTGCGCTGTAGAATTTCCCCTCTATGTCTATGTTGTGTTATTCCTGTAGCAAGGGTTAGGGTTTTGAGGGTTCCTACAAATAAGAATTTTCATTGTGCTATATCTCTCCAATATACCAGTAGGGTCTAACAGTAGTACTCGACCCAATATCTAAGGGACCAACTAAGGAGGCTTGATTGCACCCTTAATCGTACTACCCGATTACCCAAATACGCAAGAGTAGTCTTCCCAAGCACTGGTCTCGGTGCCACTATAGCAGTCAGGCAACCAATAAGTTGAATTTAGCTGGGTTCATGAGAACAATGGGACTCTCAATCAACTCAAGTGTACATGGGAGTGAATGGTCGTGTACAGGTGTTGTCTAATGTGGTACTATTCGAAGGGATACCAACAAGGGTTAGAGAGGTTTCCAACAAGGTGAAGCAATGTATTTCAAGTAATCTGTGAAACAAACTATATTTCCTAAGTGTATGTAACATACCTGACCCCCAAAGTACCCTATAAGGGATGGGGTATCAAATTTTTTCCTTCTTCTAACAACCTTACTAAATTCACAGACTCGCAGGTGGTGGTCTTGCAGACTCATGGTTTATATTTGTACCTTTCATGAACCCACCACTGACACTTAGCTTCTTTTTCATTCGTGGACTTACGGATCTGCGGACTCATGAACACATAATTTGTGTCTTCCCGTCTTAAGTTCATCTCAGAAGTCTCTACACAACCATTTTTCCATCTCACAGACTCACGGATTCACGCTCTCACAAATGCATAATTCTTCCTTTCATAAGTCCATATAAAAAGTATCCACACTTAGCCCATTTTCTATCTATGTGGACTCACAGACGTACAATTTTGTACCTCCCCTTCATAAGTCCATTTGAAAAGTCTCAATATTTATATATTTTGTCATCCTATCAAGTTCATGGGTTGGCAGACTTGCAAACTCACATATTCATGGACTCATTCATCTCACCTTCCCATCTTCGTGAACCCACCATGCTCATAATCCCATTGCCTACACGTTACACAGGTGGGCCTACCCAATGGGGTCTCCTAGCTTGGACACGTGACACTTAGACCATGTCACCCTTCATTTTCCTAAAGATTGTTACACCATGCCAAATGCCACCGTAGCCACCCTCCACACGAACTGACTTGGGATACACATTATCACTAATTCTTGGCATGACCTTCTAGGTTAGAAAAACTATCTTTCATGTATTGGGTGGGCGACGTCATCCAAATATATCCTTTGGGTGAGAAGGTTCTCTCCAAGTCTTTTCATCGGAGTCCCATATCCAATGCTACTCCGACATCCTTAAATTAATCTATATTCGGTCTTTAATGCTTTGAGTTTTTCTTTGAGGCTTTCCTAAGACTCTTAGGACCATCTGGAGGTTGTAAAACCCGTCCCAAACTATTAATATTTTATCAACACAATGTAGGAATGATAATTTGCGTTCAACACCCAATTTGTAGTTGTTCACGACCTTTCCAACCCAAAATACCGAGTTTTTACTCACTTAACTTTGCTTGTAACAAGATGGGTAATTGCCCCAATTATCATATGTACACATTAATTCTACATAGACAATCAAAGATATAAACATAGCTGTTGATAAACATTTTCAGGGTATTACAACTACAAACTCCATTGTTGAACCAATCTCATCACCAATATGCTCAGGGTAATGATAATTATGGAACCCATGAAAAAAATACCAGTTTACATCATCTATACAATTTTTATAGTGAATATTACTTAAACGATTTTATGAATAACAATTAATTTTGACCAGAATTCATAGTATTTTACACACCAATACTCAAGTACACATGATTTCTGTAGAGTTATGTGGAATAAAAACAACACACAACAACAAAAATTCATACATATAATTAATAACAGAGACTCCATAATAGAAAAATCATAATTACACACACAATAATTGAAGTAAGCACATGATAAACACTTATCTCATGAAATAAACACCAATTGCATGCAAACCTCTGACTTTCCTCCCAACCCTAGACATTGTTCCCCACAAACTGAGAACATGTCACCCTCAAGCTGGGCTTGAACTCCACTAGCGAAAGTAAAATCTATCCTTGAAGGTCTCTTAGCAACAACAATATCTCAATACAGGTGCCAAGTTCCACAAACTCTACTTTCCCCACATGCTTGTCCCACCTGAGAAGTGTGGCCCCTATGGCTTCCCACTTCCTCCAGTATTCAACAACAAGTCGAACATGAATAATCAAAGTTCTCAATACATAATCCAAGTTCCACAAACTCTACTTTCCCCACATGCTTGTCCCACCTAGGAAGTGTACCCCCTATGGTTGCCCACTTCCTCCAGGCTTCAACAACAATCCAGAAAAGAATACTCAGAGTTTTGTGATGACCACTTGTCATCTTTGGGAATCCAATTCCCCACAATTATCTCACCTGGAGAGAATTCACACGAGCCTGACAACCCGCCTCTTCCACTTAACAATTTTCTTTCGATGCTCTTCAGCTGAATCCTCTGCTCTCCTTGGTACAGGTACATGTAGGGTAATGATAGCATGAAAGTCCCAATGACAACAAGGAGGTGAGGTGGTGAATCATGATCGAATGGTGGATGAATAAGCTAAAGTCCCCAAAACTTATGTGCATGTTCCCAACTTGACACTTGTCATGTTGGACACTACATGGGCCACACATGGTTCCCTCACATGGTGATATGTTTCCTCATAGGGACTTAGGATAAAATTCATTATGATAGGGACTTATGCATGGTAATGGCAGCATGAAAGTACCAATGACAACAAGGAGGTGAGGTGGTGAATCATGATCGAATGGTGGATGAATAAGCTAAAGTCCCCAAAACTTATGTGCATGTTCCCAACTTGACACTTGTCATGTTGGATACTGCATGGGCCACACATGGTTCCCTCACATGGTGATATGTTTCATCATAGGGACTTAGAATAAAATTCATTATCCCCTACTTTAGACTTTAACTTTAGGAATATTGATCAAATATTCCTTTTTGGCTTAAGCCGCTTTAGCTTAGTCCCTTTTCTAGACTATTATCCCCCCTTTCCCATTCTAGTGGAGTTTATCCCCTTTACTCTTCTTGTCAGGATGGTATGCATGCATTCATGTTTTCTTTCATTGATTTCCAAGTGAAAATACACAATACAAAACAAGCTCTTTGGCCAAAAGAGGTTCTTGGCTCACCAACTTGTACGCGTACTTATAATTACATTTCAATTGGGGTTCGGCTTAGGGGTATTAAAATCCCATCCCCCTTATTTATGCATTTTCCTCAGTGCAACATATACATATGCATTCAAAATTCTTCAAAAATCTCTATGCCTTTGCTATTGGAAGCTTGTTGTCTATCTGGTGCTCTATTTCCAAACACCTAATTCATCTTTTCATACTTCTGCTTGATGTCACATGCTCTATTCCATAGAGCTGAGTTTAGGAAAGAATTCCACTCATGGTGGTATTCTTGAGTTGCCTCTTCCTTGTTGCACTCACCCTTCTAGGATCAAACATCCTTTCACTACTACACAATCCTTCAACGATCCATCTTGCCAAGGATTTCACACACAAGGAGAGTGCTAGCTCATCTCCATACCCTCACTAAGGTCTACTCTTTATGACAAACATAAGGCTCCAATATCCAATTAGTAGACTTTCTGTCCAAGCATTCCAGCTTTAAAAACTATTATCTCATCTGTAACACACACATACAATCATTATGAGACAATATTATAAAATATTTATTTAGAAATTCGAATTTTTTCATAAGGAAAATCAACTTTTTCCCAAAACATGAAATTCTGTCCCATAATTTTCTTGGTTGTTGCAACAATAGGCCTCGGTCTTTATGATGGCTCTCTGCAACACCATACTTGAGACCACTTTTCCTGCAATGTTGCCATCTTGCATTCAACCAACAAATTATTATGTTTCATGTACCATAAAACTTTATTGTAATACTTACAAAGGCTCATAAGCAGTTTCAGAATTGTCTACTCTTAACAATTCAATCACATCTATCAAACCATTTATTTAATAGAATGAATTACCATTCTCTGTATGTCCATGTTCAACAATTAAGATTTTCATTTTCAGATCTGTTTCCCATAGGGATCAAATTCACAAGCTTGAAATATCTTTCTCATGGAAGTTTGGCTCTTTTATAAACAACATGCATTGGTCTTCCTTGTGGACTTACAACACTTCCATCCCAAGACCTTTATTCTTGTAATTTCCACTTCAATCAACCAAACTAATTGTTAGTTCTCATGTATGTAAATTTTCATTGCACACTTGTAGTGGCTCACAGAGAATTTCAGAACTGTGCATACTATCAATTAAATTCATCTACTCAAGAAGGAAATACCATTCCTTACAAATGATTTATTTTAGCATACCAAACCTTTCAAAAATGCAATCAAACATCAAATGATATTAATCCATGTGCCAATATCCATGGCCACATTCACACATAATGCACCCTTGCATTGATTTTCAGATTATTACTTGTCATATTAGACACTTTGCCTTGGTGGGTTGGAACTCAACCAACCTTTTACCACATAGTTCCTTATACACATTTATTTTTATCGCAAGATTGTGTTTTCCTACTTTAGCTGATCATGACCTGAAATCAGAATACATGAAACTAAAAGGTTCACATGAATGCATTCAATCATTCTTTCTTCATTGGTAACCAGGGTGTCGATGTTTATGGCCACCCAATTCCTCTCTTTACCATTATGCAATTCCACAGAGCACTGGAAGACACTTTTCCACAATGGCAGTCCTATATATACTTACTCTCTTATAACATGTATCTCCTTAATGCATTACATCAATGTGACACCTTCGAGAACTTTTGTTCCTAATCACTCCTTGTGACATATATTTGTTCATGCATTTTCCCAAGGATTTCAATCATCCTGGATATTAGAGGTTCACACCTCCATCATGTAGGTTTTTCTTCCTGAATCCTACCCTACTTGGGTATCAATGACATACAACAACCATTCAAATCACATGCATACATCGAAACATAGACTATTTTAGAAGGGATTATTACCCAAATCCCTTTTACCTCTCATGTCACATGGGCATGAAATCTTTATACTTGTTATGGCTGCCAACACCTTCTCTGCTATTACCTCTTCAATGGTGCTTCCTGGGGACTTCCAAAATCCCTTTCGCAGTTTTTACTTTTATTAGCAACCTTCTTTCACTCACTTATGTCTGAGGTTGTTCACTATTGGAATTTGTCCTTCCCTAATAGTTCCAATCTTCTCTATACGTGACATACATCACCACATTCACATTTCACATTAGTTGTTATGTAAAATCAAATGCATATACTATAACATTTATTTCAGTAAAACCTTTTTCATATATGCCTTAGCATATCTATATGCACTCCATCACATTGTCCCTAATGTTTTCATGACTGCAACCACAATCAAATTTCAGTTGCAACTCTCAACATTCTCATGCCAAAATATCTACATTCATCAACATATCAGTTTCTCATTCCAGAGAAACATAATAGACAACAGGAAAGAAGTTAAGGGATTCTCCCATCAGGGAAATTTCAACTTAGCTGAAATAATTTAAAGGCCTCATTGCCTTCACACACTATAGCTTAACTAAGATCATTCATTTAAACACATTCAATATTGTATATTTTAGTTACTATCTATACTTATTTTCACAATTTTCCTTTTAAAGCATACATCTTTGTCTTATTATTCATAGTTTCATAGTGATAGAAGTTTTAATCAGTTTCTCCTTCTTTTCTTTTACAATTTATCCCTCCTGGGATCTTCTTGTTCTATCTCTTGAGTGGTCTTAGTCATGTTGACCTTGACCTTCTTGGACAATTCAACATGCTACATCAACAAGTTTATTGTTCATAATGAATCATGAACTTGTGCATTCCGCACATTTCCCAACCAGAGATCAGATTGGTCCTCATTTGTCTGTAGGTCTTGGTACTCATGCATGATATTTTAAAATGGAATCCATGGTTCTTATATAATTAGGTGATGCAACCTGTTGCTCAATTCTCAACAATCATTCAGGTTATAGCTCTATTCTCCTGGTAGAGTTCTTTACACAGTTCCTCCACAATGACCTCTTCAACATGCACCTCTCTTGTTGCATATCCAAATGGTCTGTCATGACCTCAATTCTTGAGTTAGCCTCATCTTCATTATGTTAGAGTTCTATCCAATATTCCATAAGGAATATAAGCTTGCATTTTCATTATGCATTTCAAGTTCACATGTTCAAACATGTATCTTTAGGTTATCAAATTGCTTTCAAACTATTCTTTCATACATTTAACCACATGTAGTAGCGTTTTGTGGGTCTACCTTGGGCACACTTGCATATTTTCTTTACCAATTATTTTAACTCATGATTATTCACAATCGCTCTCATGCAATCCTCAAAGGCATAACCATGTTGCCTTTTATCATGACAACAAAGCCTCCCTGCTCCTTTGCTCTCTCATCAATTTATACAAACTTTTCCTGAGGAAAGGAACACATCCCCCTCAAGCTATTATTTGATCGAGATAAATCAAACCCTTCCAACATAGGGTTAGCCATGCATCCATGGCATTATTTAAATCTAGCAAGTACAAATCTTGCCTCATGTTTCACTTATTCATGCATTCATATCATACTTTTAAGCATGTATATGTATATTTACATATATGCAGGTGCATCACTTGTACCTTTTTACCTCATTCATTCATATCAATTTAATATTATCTAGTTTTGATGAAACTTTACAGTCACTTATACAACCAATCTCATCCATAAAATCATAATTATAGTGTCCTCATTACAAGATAGCAACTGACAAAAGGGTCACTTTTGATCTTTGCTTTCTTAGCATTTCATCTTAGCTCTTTCTGAGGAATTTCCTACTTCCCCAAGTTTTTATTTTAACAAAATACTCAGATCATCATTAACCATATGATTCATGACATCACCATATTTTTACATCCAATAACATACTATAATAAGCCTATATGCATGCTATACACATTCTCAATCTTTGCGATATGCATTCCAACATATCCTTGTGCCCCAAGGGTTTTACCCATGCTTACAGGGCAGATGTATTCCAATTTTTCGTCATTTGTATTCGCTTGCACATACATGTCCTTAGATTAATAGGTATATACTTTCTCTTATTATAGTTGTGAGCATCATAAACATGCTCACATGTTCATATATCTTTACCTCTCCCAGGAGGTCTAACAACAATCCAAAGGACTCCTTTTCAATTTCTCAACTGGGTTATTCTCCAACAACAATATTAATCCACTATAGGTCAAATAAACTGACCTTACACATTCTCCATCAGCCCTCTGATCATGAGGAATTATACATATACATAGGGTTTAATATTTTATTAAAGCAGTAAATATAACTTCCACAGATTCTATCGATCCATACCAAATTCCTTTAAGCACAAGGAATTTTCCGTAAGGGTCTTGACCCTTATATAATCATCCATATTAATTACAAGATACTTTTCTTTCTCTCACAGATATACATTACTATACTTAAAAAAAAAAAACCCAACTCATGTCCCTTGTCTAAACTCAGGTAGTTTCATAACATAATCTCTGCCACCACTGCCATGTACATTCATGTTTTACCAATAATAATCCTATCAGTATATTCCTACTCTCGTAAGAGTAGTCATCAATTTGACAGAGGGACAACATAATTTCCCCTTGCTGTAATTTAGCCAAGGTTTCAAAGGTATAATTTCAATATGGAGTTCTTCTCCTCATGCATTTTTTTTTTGTTGGCTATACTATCCCTAACCTGCGGGACTAGCCTATGATTGAGATGCCACAACCCAAGGGAATCTAAGCTGTCAAAATCACCCAGGGATCGCACCCGGCCTGGACCACACCAACCCTTAACATGGATGGATTTGAGGTGTCCTTAGGGGTTTTGAACCAATGCCTTTTCACTTACGGAGTGCCTTAACATTGCACTCCCTCACTGAATTCTATATACCTTAGGGACATTTCTCCTTGGGAAGTTAATGCAGATAATAAACAATCCTTTAAAGGTAGAAAGACCTTTCAACAAACTCATCTAGATCTTGATATACCAGTCCAAGAACTAATCTCTGGCCCATCTAGGCCTAGTTTTGTAGCCTTCTCTGATACCACTTTGTAACATACCCGACCCTCCTAAGTACCCTCTAAGGGATGGGGTATCAAAATTTTTTCTTCTTCTAACAAAATTACTGAATTCACGGACTCACAGGTGGCGATCTAGTGGAATCATGGTTTATATTTGTACCTTTCATGAACCCGCCACCAACACTTAGCTTCTTTTTCATTCGTGGACTTACAGATTTGCGGACTTGTGGACGCATGGTTTGTGTCTTCCCTTCTTAAGTATGTCTAAGAAGTCTCTACACTTAACCATTTTTCCATCTCACAGACTCAGAGACTTACAGTCTCACAAATGCATAATTCTTCCTTTGATAAGTTCATTCGAAAAGTATCCACACTTAGCCCCTTTTCTATCTACATGGACTTGCGGATGTAGAATTATGTACCTCCCCTTCATAAGCCCATCAAAAAAGTTTCAATACTTAGATTATTTTGTGATCCTATCGGGTTTGTGGGTTAGTGGACTCGCAAACTCATTCATCTCACCTTCCCATCTCCATGAACCAACCATGCTCCTAAGCCCACTGCTTACACGTTACACACGTGGGCCTACCCAACGTTGTCTCCCGACTTGGACACATGAAACTCAGACCACGTCACCCTTCATTTTCCTAAAGACCATTACATCATGCCATATGACACCGTATCCACCCTCCACGTGAACTGATGTGGGATACACGTCATCACTGATTCCTAGCATGACCTTCTAGGTTAGGACAACTATCTTTTGCGTATTGGGTGGGTGACATCATACTGATATATCCTATAATGGAGAAGGTTCTCTTAGAGTCTTTTCATCGGAGTCCCATATCCAATGCTACTCTGAAATCCTTAAATTAGTTTGTATCTAGTTTTTAATGCTTTGAGTTTTTCTATGAGGCTTTCCTAAGACTCTTAGGACCATCTGGAGGTTGTAAAACCCGCCCCAAACTGTTAATATTTTCTCAACACAATGTAAGATTGAGAATTTGCGTTCAACGCGCAGTCTGTCGCTATTCAAGGACTTTCCAACCCAAAATACCGAGTTTTTACTCTCTTAACTTTGCTTGTAACAAGATGGGTAATTACCGCACTTATCATATGTACACTTATTAATTCTACATAGACGGTCAAAGATATAAACAAACTCATTGATAAACATTTTCAAGGTATTACAACTACAAACTCCATCATTGAACCAGTGTCATCGCCAATACGCTCAGGGTAATCATAATTATGGAACCCATGACATAATTACGTGTTTACAAGATCCATACAATTTTTATAGTGAATATTACTTAAACGATATTACGAATAACAATTATGACCAGAATTCATAGTATTTTGCACACTAATACTCAACACAAGATTTCTACAGAGTTATGCGGAATAAAAATAACACACAACAACAACAATTCATACATAGAATTAATAACAGAGACTCCATAATAGAAAAATCATAATTACACACACAATAATCAAAGTAAGCACATGATAGACACTTATCTCATGAAATAAACACCAAGTGCATGCAAACCTCTAACTTTCTTCCCAACCTTAGACATTGTTCCCCCAAAAATGAGAACAAGTCACCCCCGAGTTGGGTTTGAACTCCACTAAGGCAAGGAAAATCTATCCCTGAAGGTCTCTCAGCAACAACAATATCTCAATACAGGTGCCAAGTTCCACATACTCTACTTTTCCCACATGCTTGTCCCACCCGAGAAGTGTGCCCCCTATGGATGCCCACTTCCTCCAGGATTCAACAACAAGTTGGACAAGAATAATTAGAGTTCTCAATACAGGTGCCAAGTTCCATATACTCTACTTTTCCCACATGCTTGTCCCACCAGGGAAGTGTGCCCCCTATGGCTTCCCACTTCCTCCAGGCTTCAACAACAAGCCCAACAAGAATAATCAGAGTTATGTGACAACCACTTGGCATCTCTGGGAATCTAATTCTTTGCAATTCTCTCACGATGAGAGAATTCACATGAGCCTGACAACCTGCCTCTTCCACTTAACAATTCTCTTTCGACACTCTTCAACTGAATCCTCTGCTATCCCTGGTACAGGTACATGTACAATAATGGAAGCATGAAAGTCCTGATGACAACAACGAGGTGAGGTGGTGAATCATGATCGAATGGTGGATGAATAAGATAAAGTTCCCAAAACTTATGTGCATGTTCCCAACTTGACACTTGTCATGTTGGTCACTGCATGGGCCACACATGGTTCCCTCACATGGTGATACATTTCCTCATAAGGACTTAGGATAAAATTGTTAATCACCAAATACTTGCATACATAAACACCACAAACATTCAGAGAACAATATAGAAGAACCACATTTTTATTATAAGAAAACCCTTGAGGTCGGGCAACATGATATAATGGATCCTATTATGGAATGGATCTTCTCATGTTCACTTGCCTCTTCGAGGAGGCATCTTCCTATTGAGCTACATGCTCCAAATACAATAATTCTCTTCATATGTCATTACATTGCTTGAACCCCCTTATATAGTGCTACCAACCACCTAAGAACATTCTAGATGAGGAATATTCTAGAAACATAACCTTCTAAGAAGTCCTCTTACACTTATTATATCTAACTACATAGTGGGCCTTATTTAATACTATAGTGGACCTAGTCCACCTTACATTGGATGATGGTGCAACCGCACTCCTCGGAGCACGTCCACTTCCTCAGGACCTTCTTTCGTTCACGGCCCGAAGAACTTTAAGGTTCTTCTATTTCCCCACCGGGAAATCTGCACCCACAACAACTATCCAGTTGATCTCCCTTAATGATTGGAAAATCAGAACTCCCAGCTTCTCAAGTTCACGGTCTATCTCTGGGCTCTCAAATCCCCGAGACCCGATGGTCAGTCAACGTTGACTCTTTCCCATACCTATCAGGACTTTTGCTCTATCGCGATTTCACAACTTGCGATGTCATGCGCTTTGATTTGCCACTCCCGATACCCGATGTGGCGAAACTCCGATGCACACGTGCGGATTTAACCTTTCACCTCCCGTCGCTTCTATCGGGATTTTGGGATTCACGGGATCACGAATCCTGATGCCAAAGGATTTGGAACTTACATTTTCCTGATCCCCGATATGGTATGCCACCTGTCCTCCACTAACCCTGGTTGTGGCCCACACAACCCTTCCGTCGGGATATCACGGATCGCGATTCCAACATGCAAGAGTTTCTTACTTCGAAAACTCCGATGCCCGAACTCCGACTCCTCGGGATCCCTTGACATGCGTCCTTACTGATGGACAGTTTTGAGCTTATCGGGATATCGCGGATCGCGATATCGCAAGTCTCGTTGCAATCTTTTGGAGCTTCACCTCGCGAATCGCCGATACCCGATGTCACGTATAGATCTGACGGCGTTGATTGTTTTCTCCTGTGCGCTCCTCCTGCGGTTCCCTGGACGCGAAATCAACGGTCCAGATTTATTTCCTCCGTTGATCCAACGGCTCCTGAGCTCCCTTCTGAGCTTCTACACTTTCTTCTTCCCAGAATTAGAAGAATTTCCAAAAGCTAAAGGCCTCGACCTTTGCTCCCTTTCTCCTCTGCGAACTCCTCACTCTGAGTTCTTGATTGCGCGTATACAATGTTGACCCTCCTGAGCTTTGGGTACTCTGAACTCCTCCAAAGAGTTCTTCAGTCCCTGCATTCCTTGCAGCCCGACTCTGTGCATGAAAGCACTCGCTCTCCTGAGCTTATCCTTCACTCAAGCGACTTCGTGCTGAGTGCTTCTAGGTATTCAGTAACCCCTTGAAGATCCCTCAGTGGATTCTTCTCTTAAACCCAGAACTCAAAGAGTTCTCTTCACTTCTGTGC
Source organism: Picea sitchensis (assembly GCA_010110895.2). Taxonomy (NCBI): domain Eukaryota; kingdom Viridiplantae; phylum Streptophyta; class Pinopsida; order Pinales; family Pinaceae; genus Picea; species Picea sitchensis. Next base: position 2,769 of record SNQJ01S0185779.1, on the reverse strand, counting down.
CTGTCTGCACACTTACTCGACGCCCTCCTGGTGGAGTATCTTCTCCACAGAACGTTCAACAGTTCTATTTCCTTTCATGCACCCTTTGCACCTACTCAATGCCCACCTCGCAGAGCTTCACAGAATCCTCAGAGATTATGGTTCCTCTTAAGAACTCACAGAAGAGTTATTCTCCAACGCACCTTGTGCCTATGCTCAATGCCCACTTGGCAGAGCTTTACAGAACTCACAACTAAGTTCTGTTTGCAACTATGTTTTCCCTCTCACAGCCTTACCTCCAAGGTGTTCAGCAACCTTGAGGTCTTCTTTCTCTGAGTTGTTGATTCCAATCCTGTGCCGCAACACGTCTCTGTCTGACCCCATAGAGTTCAGAAGTGCCTCAGTGCACCGGTATTCAGAGCCCGCAGCCCTCAGTCACACCGTCCTGGCATGAAACCTCAAAGACCTTCAACCCTGAAATCAAAACAGCTCCCTGCAAATGCACAACTACAGCATACATTCATAGCATAAAAGGAACACTTGCAGACATCCATATAACACAGAACTCATGCAGGAAAAACTGCGTCTGTTTATATTAAGTGGAAAATGCCTATGATTACAATGTGTTCTCGAGCTCCCTTTGGCTCTTCTCTTCTCAATCTTCCCTCTCTACCAAAATGAGATCTTACCAATCTCTTTTACCTGAGGGGGCTCTTAGAGTGCTTCCCTCCAGATTCACCTACCCTATTCAATTACATTGAATGGGCTATCTAGTCCAGAATTGGATCTAGATCTCAGCCATACAAACATTAAAGGCCGATCTTATCTACATCTTGCACAAAGGAATGACTTCCTGGCTCAACAGCCTAAGCATTTAAATTACATTGAATTCAAATTTAGATGAGGTTGCGCCTCTCTTTTAGCGTGCGATTTGAATTCGTCGATGCGACTGGTTGGCTGGTTGGCTGACGTGGAGAGATGCTCCTGCATCAGATGACCTCTATTATTATCACTATGGTCCCTCTGGGTCGTCCACTACCTCTTTATCTACCTAAAAAAAATGCATTATCCCCTACTTTAGACTTGCATAGATATGCAAATATACTTCATAAATAACCAATAATCTCAACAAGAATAATCCAAACCATTCACCAAATATTGAACATAAGAAATAGAGAAAACCCTTGAGGTAGGGTAACACCATATATTAATCCTTATGGAAGGATAACACTCCTCAAGCAGGCCTTGTTTGTACAATAACATTATTCTTCACTATGCTCCAATACATTGCTTTCACGTCTTTATATAACACTCTTTATCTCCTAGGAACCTTCTAGAAATCCTTCTCACATTTATTATATCTAACTACCATAGTGGACATTATTTAATATAGTGGACCTAGTCCACCTTACATTTAATAACTTCCACTAATAATACATAACCAAATTCCCATTGGGTGCCTCTCTAGGTACCCCATATTACTTCCCTAGGTATATTGCATTCCATCCCCTTTCACATGTTTCATCCTTGAAACATGAGAAGAAACCATACAATATGACCAACTAACCAATGTAGCCAACTGTTACCAAGTATGACCATCCATCCATCCTAATGGAAGATGAACATGATGTCCAACTGTTGCCTTTCCACCCTGATCTTGCTTCGCATCGTGTTGGTGTTGCCATGGGATTGGGTCTTTAGCTTGATGTTTTTTTGTAATGTTGGTAGGCCTCCATGCACATCCGAATTGGTTTCCTTCCTAGTTCCCTAATGGTGCATAAGTGTGTTGATTCTCACACCCTTGTTTGACGACTGTTGCTTCTTGATATAACGTGGATGGAGATATACAACAACTGTAGGAATTGGTTCCTTTTTCTTCAAATCTACAACCCTTTGTGCCTTTGAGTCAATGATCTCTTTAGCTTCTTTATTGTGGCATTCTTGTGACTTAACTTCAACTCCTTATGCAGATTCCACCTTTGATTTAGCTTCAGACTCTGGAGTAACTTCTTTTCTTCCCCCCATAGGCCCTTCTTTCTTACTGAGAGACACATCCTGCAATGCAATTTTTTTTTTGTGTATTGAAGCTTTAGAAACTTCTTTTGCACATTAATATTAATTGTACCAACTGAGTCCATCCAAGGATATCCCAAAACAATATCCACATCAACCATATCTATAGCATGAAAATCATAAAACACCACATATGTATCCATAGTGAGCTTCAAATATTTAAAAATTTGAATGTTCTGTTATGAACATAAAATATACATATATAGATATTCATAACATAATAATAGTTAATAAATAATAATTATTAATAATGAAAGGTCATGTCTCAAAGGACATGACTATTGGTAAAGGGCACCCCTGCGTGGGTATATAAGCAGGCCCTCATTTCTTAATTGTAATCATCTCATCATATCTATCTTATATCTTATTATTCATTCTTATTACATATATATTTGTCCATATGGATTTGGTTACTATATTCCAAATATTTTGGATAATTCTTGTGTGAAGCGAACTTTGTTCGTCTCATTTGGTATCAGAGATGCGTTTTTCTGATCCTGGCCTTTGGCCACCCTCTTATCAGACCTTGTCTGAACCGACTTTTGGCCAACCATACTTCATTTAGAGTTTCTCTAATTATTCTTGATCTTTGATCAAATCAGGCTTGTAGCCACATATCTGGTCTTTGACCACTAACCGACTTTTGGCCATTTTCAAACCCCCCCAAAAAAAATTAATTAATTAATTAAAAAAAATATATTAGAAGGCCATTAAAAA
>SNQJ01S0185777.1:4610-23297 GCA_010110895.2 Picea sitchensis | reverse complement strand
AAATCAAGAATACAAAGATGCAGAAAGGAGAAAACATTCATGACTATTTCTCTAGGGTTTCTCAATTAAAGTAACAACTAGAAGAAATTGGAGACAACCTAGAAGAATATGAACTCATAATGACAGATCTAAATGGTCTCACAAGACCTTGGTATGCCTTCATCCAAACTATCTATGCAAGAAAGGAGAAACTCCAATTTGATAGTATTTTGGAAGAATGTGTTCAAGAAGAAGCAAGAGTAGCTAACTGAGAAGAAGTTATTTTAAGGGATGAAGATCAAGCCCTAGCTTCTCATGCTAAAGGAAAAAAGATAAGGTCTCATTTCAAGAAGGAGACCCACTTACATAAGGAATCTCACTCCCCAAAGAGATTCACCCATTTCCATAAAGAATCTCACCCTCCAAGGAGATTCCATAAGTTTTAGAAAGGTCAAAGAAGAGAAAAGGATTTATGCTCTTATCAATGTTACCATTGTGACAATATGGGACATATTTCTAAGAATTGTTTATCTAGAAGAGAAGAATACAAGAAGAGAAATAAAAAAATGCACCATGCCCATGCAGTTGAAGATGATGATCCACCCATGAACATGATTAAAGAAAAGATTGAAGACTATGTTTTATTCTCTACCATCTCAAGATCTGTGTCACATGGAGAGGACACTTGGCTCATAGATAGTGGTTCTTCTAAGCACATGATAGGTCAGAGAGACATTCTCTCTAACCTTACAAAAAATAACTTTCCCCAGAAAGTTACACTTGGATATGATTACCAATACCCTATCAAAGGAGTGGGAGAATCCACTTACAAACTTGATTTAGGGACCCCAATGAAGATGAAGGATGTACTATATAATTTTGACAAAGAACTTACTTTCTATCTCATTTTTAGATAAGAAAGGTTTTAGGGTTGCATTCAAAGATGGTGAAGTTCTTATGTGGCCTAAAGGAAAAACCCTAGACGATGCAATTGTTATTGGAACAGAAGAAGGTGGCATGTATAAGTTAAAAGATCACTCAGATGCATCCTTGACTCACTCCACTAAGATTCCATGTGAACTTTGGCATATAAGACTAGCTCACATCAACTACAAAGCCTTACCATATGTGAGAAAGGTAGTTACAGGTCTACCATAATTTAAGGTTGATCATGAAGGTGTGTGCAAGGGATGTGCACAAGGAAATAACATAAAGAATAATTTACAGAAGAGCGATAGTAAAGCAGAAGGAATCTTGGAACTCATCCAATCAAATGTATGTGGCCCAATGCCATCAACCTCTCTTAGTGGGTATGCATACTATGTGTCATTTATGGATGACTATTCTCACAAGACTTGGGTTTACTTCTTGAAATCAAAGGGTGAAGTGTTTGGAAAATTCAAGGAATTCAAAGCCTTGATAGAGAATCTCTTTGAAAGAAAAATAAAGATACTCGGGTCAGATAATGGAGGAGAATACACCTCAAAATAATTTGTAATATTTTACAGATATGAAGGGATTAAGAGACAGCTCACCACTCTGTACAATCCTCAACAAAATGGTGTAGCAGAAAGAAAGAATAGAACTATAATGGAAGCAGTGAAGACTATGATCAATGATCAAGATATTCCAATCCACTTATGGGTTGAACTAGCAAGAACAACAGTGTATGCCCAAAAAAAATTATCCAATAATGCACTTGGATTCAAAACCCCCGAAGAAATGTTCTCCAGAAAGAAGCTAGAAGTAAGTTATCTCAAGATATTTGGTTGTCCAGTGTTTGTACATATTTTGAAGGAAAGGAGAACCAAGCTGGACCCTTCAGGAAAGAAGGGAATATTTGTTGGATACAATGAGGTCTCTAAGGCCTTCAAAATTTACATACTAGGTTACCATCATATTGATATTAACAGAGATGTAACCTTTGATGAAGATGCAACACTCAAGAAATCAAGGAGATTCCATCTTGACGAAGTATATGAAGAATATCATGTAGCTCCCAGAGTTGCAGAACCAGTAAGGGAAGTCACAGTTACCCCTAATGATGAGATTCAAGAACATCATGATATGATAGAATCTCAAGAACCTCCCTAGATGATGATCTCTCACAAGAGAAAGCTAGCTTGGGCAAGGGAAATTATTCAAGATGGAGAGAAGTATGGTGCCCCAGAAGGAACCATGACACAAATAAAGAAACCTAATTCATTCTCCAGTTATATGTCTTTTATGTGTGATCTCATAGAAAAGGATCCTACTTGCTTTGAAGAAGCAATTCAAAAGAAATAATGCGCAGATACCATGACAAAATAATACCAATTCTATTATAAATAATGATGCATGGGAAATAGTTCCCAGACAAAAGAACAAATATGTGGTATCCTCCAAATGGTTATACAAGATAAAACATGTTGTTGATGGAAGTATTGAAAAACATAAAGCAAGGTTTGTAGCTTGTGGCTTCTCTCAAAAGGAAGGCATTGATTATGAAGAGACGTTTGCTCATGTATCTAGATACACTTCTATCAGAACCATCATATCTATTGAAGCCAAGATGAAGTGGAAGTTACACCAGAAAGACTTATGTAGGCAGGTTGAAGAAGGCTATGTACGGATTGAAGCAAGCTCCAAGAGCTTGGTATGATAGGATTTATATTTTTCTGATGAGCTTGGGATTTACCAAGAGTAAAGTTGATTCTAACCTTAACTTCAAGGTTATGAATTATGATCCAGTTATATTGTTGTTGCATGTAAATGAATTATTCTTAATTGGAGAAGAAAAGCTCATCACTGATTGTAAGAAGAAGCTCACTGCATCATTTGAGATGAAAGACCTAGGCCTGATGCACTATTTATTAGGTATTGAAGTTTGGCAGATCCTAGAGAAGATCTTCCTTAACCAAGGGAAGTATGTTGTTGAAATACTGAAGAGGTATGATATGTTGGAATGTAAATCCATGAACACACCCATGGAAACAAAGTTGAATCTCTTGGTTGATACTTCGTCAGAATTGGTTGATTCTACACTGTACCAACATATCATTGGATCGTTGATGTATCTAACGAATATTGGGACAGATATATGTTTTTTATGAACAAATTGATTCAATATCTGGTAGAGCCAAGACGTGTTCACCTTGTTTCTGCAAAACGTGTGATGAGATACCTTAAGGGTATGTTGAACTTTGGTCTATGTTATAATGGAGATCGTGACTTCAGACTGGTTGGTTATACCGATTCATATTGGGCTAGAAGTGTTTCTGACAGAAAGAGCACTTTAGGATATTGTTTCAATTTGGGGTCAACCATGACTTCATTGCAAAGTAGGAAGCAATCTAGTATTTATCTTAGCACAACAGAAGTAGAATACATTGTTGCATGTTCCGCCAGTTGTGAGGCCATATGGCTTTGGAAGTTGTTGGCAGGTCTATTCGATCTGGATATGGAAGCAACCGTGATTCTATGTGATAACCAAAGTTGCATAAAGATGATGGAGAACCATGTGTTCCATGATAAGTCGAAGCACATATAAATCTGGTATCACTACATTCATGATATGGTGTAGAAGGGAGATTTAAAGCTCCAATATTTGAGTAGGTTGCAGATGTGTTGACTAAGCCTTTGTCTCATGTAAAGTTTGAATACTTTCGAGACAAACTTGGTATAGTCTAAAAGGACCTCCCTCAAAAGGGGGAGTGACATTGATGATACTATGGTATCCTGACCAACAACAGGTAGCTCAGTTAACATTTTATATCCTAGGGGATTTATCATCCCTGGATAGATCCTGAAGGTCCGGTAAGGATGGTTTGTTAGAGTACCCGTGCATGTATATGCCAATTGTGGTCAGTAGTGGTATCTCTGTTAGGATTTTTATAATCCTAGGGAATATTATGATTCCTGGGAAGATCCCGAATGTTCAGTAAGGATGGATTTTTAGAGTACCACGTGGTAGCTCTGTTGGGATTTTATATCGTATGGAATCTTATGATTCCTGGGCAGATCCCTAAGGACTGTCAAAGTACCAAAAAATGTTGTTGTTACACCTGCCTCATTATGTTTCTATATGATGATGATGTTGTTGCTCCAGCCTCATGTTGTGATTTTGTTGTTTCTCCAGCCTTGTTTTGTGATGATGTTATTGCTCCAACCTTGTGTTGTGATGATGTTGTTTTTCCAGCCTCGTGTTGTTGATGATGTTGTTGTTTCAACTTTGTGTTATTGATGATGTTGTATCAGCCTAGTCCTGTTGATGTTGTTTTTATAGATTCTATGCTAACTGATGTTGGTGTTTCAGATTCCAGCTCCATGATGTGAACAATGATGATGATCATCATATTCCAGCTCCATGTTGTGAACGATGATGATGATGTTATTCCATCTCCATGATGTGAATGATGATGGTGATGATACTCCAACTCCATGCTATGAATGATGATGTTATTGATGATGAGAAAAACTTATGATGATTTATAGATATGCCAGTCGGTGTTCCAGATGTTGTTTTTGTTGCTACCCTCTCTCTCTCCTGATGATGTTGTAGAATACCCTTCTTGTTAAGGGGGAGTGTTGAAATATTGTAACTTTGAAGTATATTCTACTTATTATTGATTTATTATATTATAGATACATCCCATTTTGTGGATTGATCATGTTGGGACTTATGTATGACCAAATCCCCTTTTGTGGATTGGTCAAACCCTAATTATATGATGCTAATTGAGAGTTCGGCCCCTAGGGCTAATTAAAGTGGTTTTAGCCACTAAGTGAAGAAGTTGTCTTTTCTTGATGAAGAGACACGACCCTAGCACTCCTCAACTAGTATAAATAAGAGAGTCTAGTGCCTCATTCACTCACTCACTCAAGTCACTCATCTAGTGCGCAAGTTTGAAGGAAGTTGCAATTGTCGGAAGAAGGAGAAGAGAGAGTCACATTGCTTAGTCTTGGATATTCTCTAGTGTTTGGTTTATTATCTTGGCATTGTATTGGCAATCTATATTAAGGAATTTTTTTCTAGGTTTTCTCCCTCATGAGGATTTCCCAGGATAAATTTTGTGTACCTTGTGATTGTGTTTCTTTCAGTGATCTTGCTTATGTTATTATTGTCTAGTAAATTGAAAAGAACTTAATAAAAACTCTAAAATTTAACACCAATACCAAGAATAGAAGCAATGATGAGGGTTATACAAGAAATAATTATCCAAGAAGATCTCATGAAGCACAAAATAGAAGCTACAACAGATTTGGATCATTAAGTAATGAGGTAGATTGTTATAAGTGAAACAACTTTGGACATATGGCTAGAGACTGTAGACTCATTGTTCCTCCAAGAGAACCAAAGAAAAATATCAACAGTCATAAGTAAGAACCACAAAGGATATGGATAAGAAAACAAGATCAATTAAACAATGAAGAATGTAATCTTTCTCTGCAATATCAACACAAGAAACATGGATGGTATGTTGACAGTGGATGCTCAAAGCATATGAAAGGTGATAAAGACAGATTTCTGAAATTGAAGAAGGAAATAGATAGATCAGTTTCATTTGGGAATGAAAACTCATACAAGATAATTGGAAAGGGCACAGTTAAGCTCTAAAGTAAGGATGCCATGGCAAAAAATGTTCTACTAGTTGAAGACATGAAACATTGTATTCTAAGTGTAATTCAAATGTGTGATCAAGGACACATACTTGTGTTTGATTCAAAGAAGTGTGAAATGAGGAAAGCATAATTAGGAAAGTTAGTAGCTACAACTGTAATAACTCCAAGCAACATATATGTTCTAAATGAAATAGGAAAGGAAAGAGGTTTCTTAGGAAAGGATGATGAAAGTTGGATCTGGCACAGAAGAATGGGTCACATAAATTTTGATAATCTTGTCAAAGTTAGCAAAAAGGAATCAGTAAGAGAAATTTCCTAGATCTCGAAGCTAACAAGCATTGTCTACAGGGAAAATAGACCAAGACAAAGTTCAAATCAAAGGAATACTACACAACAAAACCACTTGAAATTGTACATATTGATTTGGTTGGACCAAAAAGAACAAAATGATTGAAAGGTGAACAATACTCCATGCTACTAGTTGATGACTACACAAGAATGACTATTTTTCTTTCTAAACAAGAAGTCAGAGGCATTCCAACGCTTCAAGACATAAAAAGAGATGGTTGAAACTGAGACAAATTTGAAAATCAAATGTTTGAGATGGGATAATGGATGAGAATTTACATCAAATCAATTCATGGAATTTTGTAGAAAGCATGGGATAAAGAGGAAATTCTCAGTAGCTAGGACACCTCAACAAAATGGAGTTGTTGAAAGGAAGAACATAATAGTATAGGAAATGACAGAAACCATGTAATGGATTCCAAGTTGACAGATGTCTGTTGGGTACAACAAGTGCATACAACAATTCACATACATAACAGAGGGATGCTAAAAAATAACAATGATAATACTCCATATGAGCTATGGAAAGGAAGACCAACAAATTTAAATCACTTCAAAGTTTTCAGAAGCAAATGCTACATCAAAAGAGAAGATGGAAGAATTGGAAAATTTGATTCTCGAGTCGATAAAGGCATATTGATTGGGTACTCAAGCAAAAGGAAAGCATACAAATGTTTCAATTTGATTCAGTGGAACATGATCACGAAGAATATTTGAAAGAAGAATAAGAAGATGAAGAATCAAATGAAGAAGAAGAGTAGCCAAAAGTAGAGTAAGAACAACATGATATTCAAGTACCTCCAAAGACACTCAACAGACGAGTGCAGAAAAATCATCCATCGGAACATATTATTGGAAATAAATATGTAGGAGTCAAAACCAAAGAAGAATATGTTCACCAAAATAGCAACATCTAGCATTACTATATACTATTGAGCCGAGCAGTTTTGAATAATCCAGCAAGGATGAATTCTGGATCAAAGCTATAGATGAAGAGTTAGACTAGATAGAAAATAATGACAATTGGGAACTTGTTCCAAGACCAAAGAACAAGAATGTAATCAGTACAAAGTGGGTCTTCAGGAACAAATTGAGTGAGGAAGGATATGTTACCAAGAACAAAGCAATATTGGTATGAAAAGGATACTCTAAAGTTGAAGGTGTAGGTTTTGAAGAGAAGTTTTCCCCAGTTTCCAAGATGGAAGCAATCAGACTGATACTAGATTATGTGTGCTCTAAGAACATTAAGGTGTATCATATGGATGTGAAATCAACATTCCTGAACAAAGATATAGAGGAAGAAGTTTACATTGAGCAACCCGAAGGATTTCAGTTGACAGAAAGGAAGGATATGTCTACAAGTTGAAGAAAGCATTATATGGACTCAAGAAGACACCTACAACGTGGTATTCTATACTGGATAGATATCTACAACATCAAGGATTCAAGAAAGGAAACAGAGACAACAATCTCTACATAAAGATTTATCAAGATAGTATATTAATTATTGAATTTTATGTAGATGATATCATCTTCGGAAGTGACGATGACAAAATGAGTCAGAAGTTTGCCAAAGACATGCAACACAAGTTTGAGATGTCATTTCTTGGAGAGTTAACTTTCTTCTTGGGACTTTAGATATGTCAAAGCAATAAAGGTATCTTCATATCTCAGGAAAAGTATATCATAGAAATGTTGAAGAAGTTTGGAATGACAGATTGCAAATCAGTCAACACTCCTATGAAGACAAGTTGAAAGTTAAGTAAGGATGATGATTCCAATGATGCAGATCAGAGGTAGTATAGATAGATGATAGGCAACTTACTCTATGTGGTAGCTTCTAGACCAGATGTGACGCAGGCAGCTGGACAGGTTGCAAGGTTTCAAGCAACACCAAAGGAATCACATGTTTTGGAAGTAAATAGGATATTTAGATATCTTAAAGTTATAGAAGAGTTTGGTTTATGGTATCCAAAAAGGAAGGATCTATCTCTTGTGGCCTACAAAGATGCAGATTGGGCAGGTTGCGTTGACAATAGAAGTAAAAGTGGAGAAAATTTCTACTTGGGTGAGTGTCTGGTATCATGGATAAGCAAGAAACAATCATCAATATATTTTTCCATAGCAAAGGTAGAATACATTGTAGCAACAACTTGTTGTACTTAGGTTCTTTGGATGAAGCAGACATTGCAGGATATGCAAGTAAAGTATGATGAGCCTATTTCAATACCTTGTGAAAACACCAATGCCATCATTATTTCAAAGAATCCAATGATGCACTCTAAGATGAAGCACATTCCGATCAAGTATCACTTCTTACAGGAACAGACTACAGAGAAGAACATCAAGCTAGAGTATATTGGGATAAAGGAGAAGATTGCAGATATCTTCACCAAACCGCTTGTAAGGGAACCTTTCGAGTATCTATGGAAGAAACTTGGAGTAGTTTCTACCCCATAGTGATCCACTTAGCATCAAGCTTAACTCGATAGGGGAAGATAAACACATGTCTTGAATAAGTTCAAGTAACAAAAAATTTGAATTCTTTTCATATATACCTCAAAGAATTACGTGAGGAAGCACCATGAAGAGAAAATTCTATAGAGTTAACAGAGGCTTGTAGATAGGGGGATCAGCCTTGGATGAGGAGTACCCTTTTCCATTAATTTCCAAGGGGGGGAGATAAAGAGTAAGGCATGGAGAGATAGAGGCATGCAATCAGGGGGAGAAATGGTCACAGGGGGGGCATGAGCATAAGGATTTCCATGTCTAAGTGTTGCCATCAATTCCAAAGGGGGAGAGTTTTGGACAGTGGTTTGATGGTTTTCATTGATTTCAAACCTTGGAGAGTGACCTTGGAGAATGATATCAACCCTTATAGATTGATGTCAATACTTGAATTTTTTCGGTAGCCCTGACGATGTGGTTTTGGTACTCGAAGTTGAATGAGGAATATGTACATTAAGGACAATGTAAATGTAGGCATGACCCTCATAAATGGATAATACTTTTCATGTTTTTTCCAGTGATATGTGGAACACCACGTAATTCCTCACGGTTAGGGAGATATGGCCTTGTAAAGTTGGAATCCCCAAAGAGTGGACAAGAAGCCACTAGTTTGTTATAAGTCTTGTTCAAAGGGGTAAATTTGTTGTCATAAGAAAACCCTGGAAACCCTAAATTAAGGAGAGGAGTTACCTAGATCAAGTATATAAGCACCTCAAGGATTCATTCACAAGTACACTCACACACGTATTCATCGTTTATCTTTCTTGTGATCGAGTGATCTTTTGCTAAGGTTGTAGCGTTATTTTCTAAGGTAGAAAAGAAGGGTCAATGATGAAAATCTTGGATTTATAGAAAAACCCTAGTTTCTGAGGTATACAAGAGTTGAAGGTCAGTAAGGGAGCATATGTATGTGGGATGCAGTGAAGAAAAGGGAATATATACGCGGGTTGTAGAGGAAAAAGTCGTGTACATGTGAAAAGCTCATGAAAATTTGAGTATATGTTGGTACCAGGTCCCTAGAGTATGAAAGGAAGGTTACAAGTCAACATCTTACTATTTCAAGTCAGCTTCAGAGGTATTGGTATGGTTGTTTACTTATTTTGATGGTTAGTTTTGGTCATGATATGGTGTATGGTTGAGGCATACTTGGTATGGTTGGTTTCGTATTTGGATATGGTATATCTTGGTTGTTTGGCTGAGTGAGGAGCACTCTTAGATCTAGTTCAACATATGGCATGGTTTTTATAGTTCTTATCCTTGAGTTTATTGTATATGGTTGAGGCATATTCATTTTGTATGGTTGCATATGCATGAGGGGCATGCATTGGTCCTTTAAGATACTTCATTGATGATATGGTACATATATGCATATGGTTGATGGGTATGGTATATGGTACATGTTACACATGGTTGATGCTCTAGTTCATGATTCACTATTCTTTATTGATGTATCTTTGGTTCATTATTGATGCATGAGATAATATGTATGTTGATATACATTTAATGTATGGTATGGTACAGGTGTCGGTTAGTTGATGAGACAGTGACAGAGTGACAGTAACAATGACATAGTGATAATGACCGTGATAGAGTTATAGTGACAGTGATAGAGACAGAGTGATAGTGACAGTGGCAATGAAAGTGGCATATTTTGTGATAATGACAATTGGTCTACATTTATATTACAGGGAGGTTGGAGGGGGAAAGGATAAGTGGTTGTAGCCACCTTCTGGTTGGAGCTGGAGAAATCAGGGGGTTGTAGCCTCCTTTTGGTTGGAGCCATAGAATTTAGGGAGTTGTACCTTCCTTCAGGTTGGAGCCTGAGAACAGGGGGTTAAAGTTTCCTTCCAGTTGTAGCTGGAGAATCGGAAGTTGGTGCTTCCAATGAATGTATTCTTTTGATATATAAGAAAAGCATTCCATGGTTTTCTCTCGTTTAGGTTTCCACGTAAATTATGGTGTACTTTGCATTTATTGCGATGTGATGTTATTTATGATTATATTGTTGATGATATATTGAATGCTAATGATAAACTGTTGAATATTGTTGAAGAACAAATTGTGGTTAAAAGTACAATTATTGCTCATTACTGATTCACCCCCCCCTAGTAATCCAACACATTCATATCATTTATGAATTTTTTTAGGTCATAGGATGAATGTATTATATCGCCCTTATACTAGACCTAAAAATATGTTAAATAATGGGAAAAACTCTAGCTACAACTAATAAAGAGAGAAAGAGAGATAGAAAATGTTCATCTTCCCAAAGAATATCAATAGCGAACTTATTTGAAAATAAAATAAAATCGAATTACTTGTTGCTCAGATGATTGACTATATAATTTCAACATATGAAATGTCATAAATTTACCACACTGAGACAAGAAGTTTCATCTCATAAAGATATTTGATCAACAATAATTAATTTTCACATTAACACAATGATGTTGTCTCATTATGACATTTACAATAGGACAAATAACTGCATGGTATTAGGTTGTAGCTATGCTCGAGCAATCATGCCTCGTAAAAATTAAAACAAAAATCATCAAATTGTGATGATTATAATAATAAAATAAAGCAACACAATGCAATAAAAAATAAAATTTTGTATATTTCCACTGCATGACTAAAGAAGAGCAAAGTTCACAAGGAATATTATAAGCCTACAAGATCACATGAAACCTACAAAGACCACACAATATACCAAGATAGACATAAACCCATGCACATTAGGAGAGAAAAGAATGCATGCCCATGGGGAGGGTTATAAATCTTGTGCGTGTGAGAAGAGCATTTGATAAAACAATGGTAGATAAAGAGGTAATACTACATTTCATTTAGTAAGGAGATTTGTTTTAACAATTAATTTGGCATAGGATTTTAACCATCCTAATTCATGAGGGTATTAGGTTTCTAGAATTAATTTGGCATAGGTTTTTTATACATTTCATTTAGTAAGGAGATTTGTTTTAACAATTAATTTGGCATAGGATTTTAACCATCCTAATTCATGAGGGTATTAGGTTTCTAGAATTAATTTGGCATATGTTTTTTATAAATTTATACATTTTAAAGCATTTTTTGTTAACTTAAAAAATGCATTTAACTGTATATAATAAGTTTAAGATTTTAACCATCCTAATTCATGAGATTCATGAGGGTATTAGGTTTCTAGAATTAATTTGGCATAGGTTTTTTATAAATTTATATATTTTAAAGCAATTTTTGTTAATTTAAAAAATGCATTTAACTGTATATAATAAGTTTAAGTTTGTTGTGATAGATTTTAATAATAACAATTATTTTTCATCTCTCCATAAAACTAATGAATTATCATATCAATCAAAAATGAGCAAAAATGTAACTATGATTTGTTGCATGCCTATCTATAAACCAAAAATTCCCTTGATTTATCTCACTTCATCAATTCCACACATTCACATAAATATCTATACAATTGTCCATCACTACCTTTTCAACAAATCTACAAAAATTCATAAAATCAACAATAATTATTAAAAAGAAACCTAGATTTCTCATCAATGATATAAAACCATGCATGAGCACATACTATTTTTTCTTTTATGCACATACTATTTTTTCTTTACCACTATAATACTCATGCATTACAAATATAACTCTTATATTCCTTTATAAATATTGTACAAATATAATCCTCATGCATTACAAATATTAATCGTATATTCCTTTATAAATATTGTCACTTATTTTATGCACAAAACACGTCTTCTCAAAATAATAAACAAGGAAATATACTTAACTGAGGGTGGAATGAGGTATCCCAAAGAGTTCCTTATCCGGCAAAAATCTCATATATAATATATATGTAAATGTAAAATTTGAAACTTTTACAATGAAACCCCTATTTTCAAAATCATTAGCATTTAAAGATTAACCAATCAAATCAAAAGTGTCAAAATATATTTAGGAAAATATTCCATGATTTCTTATAACATTTCAACCTACCAGCTTTAAATTCCATCTTAGAAATAATTGGTGCAATCAAAATCATATTTATCAAAAATTACCAATCAAAAGTGTGAAAACATATTTAATTTTCTAGAACCTTTTAACCTATCTAATGTTAAAAGATTAACCAATTTCAAATAATCAAAAGTATCAAAATATATTTAGGCAAATATTCTTTGATTTCCTAAAACCTTTTAACCTACCTAGCTTTAAATGTTATCTTAAAAATCGTTGGTGCAATCAAAATCATAACTTATAGTTATCAAAGATTACCAATCAATCAAATCATGAGTGTCAAAATATATTTAATTTCCTAAAACCTTTTAACCTACTTAGCTTTAAAAGATTAACCAATCAGATAATAAGAATGTCAAAATATATTTACACAAATATTCATTGATTTTTTAAAACATGTTAACTTACCTAGCTTTAAATGCTATGTTAGAAATAATTGGTGCAATCAAAATCATATTTATAAAGATTACCAATCAAACAAGGAAATTTGTTGAGCAACAAGTCCTTGCCAAGAAGGCAAAAATACCGCTCGACTTGATAATTTGGTTTGACTATTAATTTTACATTGACCCAAAGATCAGGAGGTCGAGGGATAATAACGAGGGGAGGATACGAATGGATGGGAATAGTCGCGGGTAAACCAATCATAAAACCAATCAATCTTAAAATGCTTGCCTATCATACTTGAAAGAAGAAGGAAAGGAAAATAGGTTTCATTGATAGATATGATTATGTGGTTGAGTTCATTTGTTGGTGAAGTTATTTTAGTGGTTCTTGTTTTCTTCTAGCTAGACATTGTGTTGAAATAGATCTACCTGAAACAATGATTTATGTCGATACGAACGAACAAATCAGATTTGTGTCGGTTTGTTGGACCGGTAAGGGAGGGCTCAAACCCAACCAATTGAATGATTTACGCAATCTCTTTTCTTTCTCAACTAAACAGGTCCCTCTAACCCTAACTCAAAATGTTTTGAAAGGACTCATCAAAATGGAAAAGACAACTACCCGCCCATGCAATCGATCGAGAATTATACGTCCAATCCAATAGGTGTGGCTCGACAATCGTTTATTATTCTTCCCGATCCCTCCCATTTCTTTCCGACCTGAGGAGTGAGTCTCCATCCAACAACTCTTTTGTTTCCCAGTCTCTAACCAGACCAACACTGAGTAGGCAGAACAACAAAAAACCACCCCGCTTAGAGTCATCCATAGTGTTCCAACAAATTGCATCTAAGGAAGCTAGCGTTCTAGCTATATCTAGTTGTAAAATGATCCAAAAAGAGAAGATATGTAGCTAATGGATCCAATTGTCATCTATTATAAACACTCCGAAAAGATTTTCCTTTCTGATCGATCAATCCACCGATCATACATAAATGAGGACATTCAGCTAGACTAGGTTATTGGTTAAGTAACCTATTGATCCTCCCCCTGGATACCTTCACATAGATAAAAGCACTACTGATAGATAGAAAGAATGAAAACCTTTTCAGGCAAAGAGGAAAGCAAAAGGAAAGAAGGAGTAACATTTAGTCTATGTGACATCCAAAGGGTTATCCTAGACTTTTGAAAACTCTTGTCTAACTTTGCCAAATAATTTTTATTTCCCGCTACACAGCTAATGATGATAAGTCCACCCTCATCCTACTATCATAGGATGGATAGGCGAGCCGCCATCAACTACTAATTTATTTATCGTTACAAAAGATCCATCCATATTGAATTGTTGGGGATGGATTTATGGGGATAAAAAAGAGGGGATGGTTGTACTCTCTTGATTTTGATTTGACTCATTTTCTCATGGTACTAGCCGCTAGCCTAGCTAGAACGCAGGAGCCATCTAACAAAGAGAAAGAGAAAAAGGATTGTAGCATAAAATCCTGAAATTAGTATTATAAGACATTTTAAACTCTTGAAAATAGTATTATACTCCATTTTAAATCTTTCCTGCTATGTATCAGCAAAAACCAAGGGCACGCAAATTTAAAACTTTAAAACAGATTACATGGTGGTAGGCACTTGATAAGTGGCATTTGTATATTTTGGGTTGGAAGCAACAGAAAACAATGTTAATTTTGAGGAAAAGTGACCACATGGAAGGCACGGGAGTGATATTTGGAAGAACAAGAGTGTCCATCTGTCATAACCACGATTTTGCATGGGAAATATGTGCAAATCATGCTCCTGGTACCCTCACGAATTCAGACACCAGCCTAAGCATGAAAGTGGTCATCTCGACCTTTCACTGAATAGAGAATAGTTGGGGAGAAGGGGCTTCCCTTTGATCTGGGAGAGCTCTTAATTCTTCTTGTTGAGTTCTTTGGAGAGAGGGGTGAGAGTTCTCTCTAAATAGGAAATCATATCTGCTACAGGATCCGTGAAAATCCATACTAGTAGCCACGAAAGATCTAAAATGCCACAGCATATCCAGAGTCTACTGAGGGTAACTTCTTGCTTTCAGATACTTTTATTCATCTCGATAAAGCATTAATGTGCCACCATGAGTCTGTTCTTCTCCTAGACATAGGCAATTAGCTTTCGCTCATGAGAACTTAACTTTCCTGGTAGGAATTTATTCTTTGTTTACCCATTAGTTTCTTACTATACAAGTGAATTTCCTCCAATTGTATCACCGGTATCTATAGTTACTTGAAACGTCTTTGGATCCTTCTTAGGGCCAACTAACATAGTAAATAAAAGAGGCTCTGTGACAAAGATTATGTATCCTGGAGGGATCATCAAAGACCATTATGCAGAGGTAAAGATATTGCAACCAGTATCTAAAAATCCCAATATTTTTATGATCATGGGCTCGCTTTCTGCATTTATTCATTCGATAATGGATTTTGAAACAATCTGTTGTACTAGCTAGAATATAGAGGGTCTCTTGGTCTCAACATTCTAGTAATGACAATGGTTTTTGCACTTCACTTCATCCATATCAACTTAGGATTGTTGGACGTCGCCTACTATCCATTATCAACTTGCATGGCCTGATTTAGAGTACACCCACTGAAGCTATTTTCATTATTTGGAACCTCAGGAGAGACCAAAGGACCTGTATAATTTCTAGGGATGATTTGAACCACCAAAGGGCCCTCAGAATTTTCAGGGACTAACTACTGCACCAAACCTCTGGCCTCCTTGGTAGCCTTACACCAAGTATTCTCAACACAGATTCAAAGAAACCAGAAGCCATGGGGTGGGTGTCATCACGACAAATGCTCACTCCGTTGTGCATTGGTCTTTTGAATGTTATGCAGACAATGAACACCATGCATGCCTATCTAGATAACGAGCGGGATCCTTGAGAAAATTGATAGAAATGATCATTAAGTGTCATTCGTGAATGGTAGTGAAACCCTTTTCAATCACTAGACGGATACATAATTCACCATTCTTTCGATATACAAAGAGCTTATTGCAACCAGGCTTAGAATTTGGATTTTCAGGTATTTCCTACATTCAAATTATTTCAGTCCAGAAATTACTATTTTCATTTTCACACTGAATATCTAGAACTATCAGGACTGGGAATTAATTTTACCTATTCGATAATGAAATAATTATTCTTATAAAATAATATTGCTATTGGCTATGGGTTTAGATTTAATAGAATTTATAAAACACCTTACTCGGCTCTTTTTAATATTGCAAGAAATAGGGGGAGAAGAGTCGGGCGATTGAGTCCTCTTGTTGCATCTTGCCCAAGCCAGGTTGCTCCTGAATCCCTCTCCTCTTGTTGCGGCTTGCTTGAGCTAGGTTTCTCCTGTAGCCCGGGAAACAAACTGGGATGACCTTCTAGGTGAATAGAGAGATATGGAATGACTAGAGATATGGAACGACTTGGGTTGCAAGTGAATGTCTCCAGAGTAGGAGTAGGAGGAGGCAGGTTGCAAGTGAAGGTCTCTAGAGTAGGAGCAGGAGGAGGCGGCATCGAGCTTGAAGAAACACATGGGTAGAGTAGGAGGAGGTGACATCGAGCTTGAAGAAACACATGGGTACTTCCGCGGGAAAACAAGGTGGAACACATGGGAACAACAGATGGACAACATGTCGATAGTCAAGTAGCATGTGACAAAGTGGCTCAAGCGCAGTTAAGATGGAAAAACCATTTAACGTTTAATGCCAAGACCTAATGCTATAATTAGGCCTAGCATTACTTGACTTCAAGAATATTACAAACCGAATATTTACTTGAATGTCCTTTTAAGCCAAGATATGGTCAGGGTATGCCTCGGGAAGAGGCCAAATAAGGCTTCAAACTTGAAACTTTAGCCTAAAAAATAAATGAAACTTGGAAATTTGCATCAAACTTTTAAAACCTTGGTAAAAGTGATTGTTTTCCATGCCATACTAATGTAAAAATGAAAAATCGGTTACTATAAGTCCATGTAGCCCGAAGAACAAAGACTAATAAAGAGTGTCAAAAATTGATTACTATAAATCCCTACAGCTCGAAAAACAAAAACTAATAAAAAATGTCAAAATATATGTAATTTCTTAGAACCTTTTAACCTACCCAACTTTAAAATCTATGATAAAAATGCCAAAATAAAATTATGCAAATATTCCTTGATTTCATTGAACCTTTTAACCTACTTATCTTTAAAAGTTATCTTAGAAATGGGTGATGCAATGATGCAATGGCAACCATCTTGAGTGGCCATATTGGTCGATTCGCAATAGTCACCATATTGGTTTTGAATTCCTGCAAAAGAATTATTAATGTCAATTTTTAACGCCCATAAAATACACTTTTGGGATAGTTCAAAACCATCCCCAAATACCTTTGGGGGTGTTTCAAAACCTCCCTAAAAGTTTATTTTGATATGGTTCAAAATTTCCTATAAAAGTGCAAATTTTGGTATGGTTTATTTGGAATGAAAATTTGGAAGTGAATTTTCATTCTTTGTAAAGGCACTTTTGGGGAGACCATTTTGTGTAACCACCAAAAAAATTAATGATAATATTGTTGACGATGATTCAAAACCACCCTATACGTTTATAGGGAATTTTTAAAATTTGAGATTTTTTTTCTATAAAAATTATATATACTCTTAACATTCACATGAATATATGTTAATTTGTATTATAATTTTATTATCTTAAATTTTAAGAATAAAAGTTAAAGCGAGATTCTCATTCATGATTTTTAATGGTGGATTCATTCATTCCAATATTCCAATAGAATTCATAAAATAAAAATGAAAATAAAATTAAGATTTCCTTCTCCTTTTCAGTGTATTTAATAGTTTTTCTAATATTTTAGAATTTCTAGATTCTACCAATGCAACCTTGTAGACTTTTTCTTATACACCCCATGAGCCATTTAAATGAACATACTTGTAATGTGGCTTTCCATATATGCTCTCATTGATGAGGCTAGATTACCATGCGTCTAATTATATTAAATAATTAAACTTATGAAAAGCTTGGAAAATATTCAAGCAAATGATTATTGAATGCCAGGGAGATACTTCATTGATGGAGTCAGGGCCCGTGTTGCATATCCCGTGCAAGCTTGAGGCATAAGAGGAGCCGAGGGGAATGGATTTAATGGACCGGACCAGGAGTGAGAAAGAAATACCATATGGAGTTATCTTATTGATAGGAGTTGGTTTAATAAGATCCACAGAGGAGAGCAGGGATGTACCGATGAGGAATGAGGCCTCGTGTTGCAAGTACGAGACATGCTCTAGATGCTTCAAATGCGATTATAGCGCTATAATTCTTAATGCAGATGGGAGGTGGGGTCACATCCCCTCCTAATCCTTGATTTGAGGAAATTAATGCTTTGATTCGACACTTGCTAGTGTGGCAACAAAAGTTTAGTTTTTGCATTTTTGGTTCATTAGATTAGGGAAGATGGGTTAGAGAAACTGCCCCATTGATTCTTATGCTACCTTGTTTTATTTGCTTAGCAGCGTTTGCGAGACTGTCAACTTTCTTGTTTTTCCTTCTAAGGATATGCAAATAATCTACTGATTTGAAATTTTGTTCTTCACCCATCATTTTGTTGTAGATCTGTTGAAGATTGGATTGAGTGTTTTTTCTCATCTTTCGAAGCCCTTTAATAATCAATTCTAAGTCACCAATGACAAGGAAACACATTGAGTTGTCTTCTTTGAGTTGCATTTCTCTGATTAAGACTTCTACTTGATTATTTGTATTGACCCCTCAACCCCCAAGCATATTCGGTGATCTGATTTTCTTCGGAGTCAAAGATGACCCCCC
>SNQJ01S0185776.1:18595-37281 GCA_010110895.2 Picea sitchensis | reverse complement strand
CAAATATTGCACTTGCAGTGGGAGTTGTGAGCAGGTATATGAACAATCCAGGTAAAGAACATTGGGAGGTAGTAAAGTGGATTCTCAGGTATTTGAGAGGTACTACTACTCATGCATTATGTTTTGGAGGTTCAGAAACTTTTCTATAGGGATATGTTGATTCCGATATGGAAGGTGATAAAGATAGCAGGAGGAGTACCACAGGGTATGTTTTTACTATAGGTGGAACAACAGTAAGTTGGATTTCGAAACTGCAAAAGGTTGTTTCACTTTCAACAACAGAGGCAGAGTATGTTGCTGCTACAGAGGATAGTAAAGAGATGATTTGGTTACAGAGGTTTATGGAGGAATTGGGAAAGAAGCAAGAGAATAGAAAGTTGTATTGTGACAGTGAGAGTTCCATTCATCTTGCAAAGAACTCAACCTTCCATTCGAATACTAAGCATATACAATTGAGGTACCACTTTATACGATCATCTTTGGAAGATGGACATTTGAAGTTGGAAAAGATACACACTAGCCAAAATCCTGTAGACATGTTAACAAAGGGAGTAACCAGGGAGAAACTGAGTTCCTACTTAGTTTCAGTTGGTATTCAAGAATGAATATGAAGATGAGAAATTTTCCAGGTCCAAGAAGGTTTAGAGTCTGGCATATACAACAATAGTGGATTTGTTGAGATCAGTCTCCAAGTGGGAGATTGTTGGTTGTGGAGCCTGGTTATCTTCATGATTCAGAGGTCTTTTACTTTCAGCTGTGTTTATACCCCATGAAGTATTTACACCCCAGAAGTATGTACACTCTTCCACATGGGGGAGTGAAAAGGGGGGGTACCCCCTCTGCGATGTCCGGGGGAAAGCAGTCCCTCGAAGCAAAAATTGCCTTGTAAATGTATATTGTAATTTCATTGTAAATATGGACCATTTAATATAAGGTCGTAGATCTAACAGTAGAAATTATGTTAGGGTTTTTTCCCTAGAAGGAAACCCTCTTTTATGAGGGAAATTTATTGTGACTATCGTTGATGGCGAATATTGTATTCTGAGATGGGAGATTGTGAGAGAAAGAAGAGGAAGTTACAGTGGGTTTGTTGTAGGTTGTATCCCTTCATATGTTGGATAATAATAAAGGAAGGACATAGAAATCTCTCTGGTGGATGTAGCCAACACTGGGTGAACCATGTAAATCTATGTCTCTATTGTATTGTGCATCTTCTATGTTTTGTTCTCGCATTTGTTTTATTTTATTGCTCCACGATCCTGTTTTTCCAACACCAAGGGGATCTTGGATCATGTATCGATGTCAGTGATAGAGGATGTGGAGAAGGAGGCTTTTAAGGGTGAACAACTAAAGGATGAGTAGAGTTGACAAACTTATAGCGTGGGGAGTAAACCTTCAGAGGGGAAGAGGGACTTATATCCTCCTAGTTCTATCAGGATATCGAGATGGTATGAGATGACATTGAAGGATTCTCAGAAGAAGGAAACTTCTAGGAGCACATTGAAGGAGAGAATATCTTCGACGAAGTTTTCAAACTTTGTGGAATTGTTATGCAACATCATCGATTCGAAGACTTCCAGTATTGTTATGCAATATAATGTGTGTTACATTGTGCCAGAGTCGGAGTTAGGGTCAGTTTCAGGTGGCTCTTTAGGAAATACCTTCCTTGATAAGAGGGAGTGTTGATGCTAGTGGTAGCATCGAACATGTATTTCCACATAGGTCTATGTGTATAGACATGTGGAAATTGTCCAAATACTTCTACTCTTGAATTTAATTTATTTAAAGGAATTATTAAAGTAAAATTATTTTATTAATTATTTGTGTATTTATTAAATTCAGTTATTTAATAAACATGCTAAAATTACTCAACATGCAACATGTAATCTAAATCTCAAGTGAGTGTGAGAAGTAATCTCAACCGTAGATCACATTTGAGATTAGAAATAGATTGTAACTCATGATTGAAAAAGAAAGGCTAGGAAAAGGAGGGAGACACAATTCACACAGATAGCAAAGGAGGAGCCTTTCTAGTGTGGAGTCTCCAAGGTCACACTCAGGAGTAGATAAGGGCCTCTACTCGAGTGTTTAGATCATGAGGGATGGTAATTCAAGAGGACAAAGGATTACACTTGATATGAGTTGTGTTGAGAGAGAAGACACACAGAGTATTGGATCACGAAGCACTATGGTTCAATATATTAGATGGGTGAAGAAGGAATTTCATCTATAGATCATACATGTCAAGGAGAAGAGAGAACTGAGGCATACACAAGTGGGTTTCAGTAGAAGATATCCACATGAAAGATTCAGACCGTACATATTTTTTGTACAAATACATGGTTCACAATGGAGACAGACCCAAATATCCATGGGTCACAGTGGAGACAATCGCATATATCCACGGGTCACGAAAGTGAAAGTAATGGATTTCTAGAAAAGCATACCAGAATTGGTAATACAATAGGTCAAACCTTTCCTAGATAGTATGTGGTTGTATTTTTGTTAGTGGTCCATTATCCATGTTACAAGAGCCTTATTTTTAGCATAATAAAATCATTCTCAACATTGGTTTTCCCTTCGGGGTATTTACCCAAATATTTTGGTGTCCATGTGTGCTTGATTTGGTTTCCTATTTTATGCTTCCACTACATGATATTGAGTTGAATATTTCAGTAGTGTGTTATTTCTTTGCAAGATACTAATATGATTGCATTAAGGACATTACTAGATAACAAAGTGCCTAGGTGTTGGACTTAGAATTGTTCAACATGGTATCAAAGCATACCTAGGGTTCAACAAAAATTCAACATGAGGGAGGAGGAGGGGGAGAGAGAAAGAGAGGGATGGATAAAAAGAGGTAAAGAGAGGGGGGGGAGTGAGGGAGAGATAGAGGGAAAGTGGCATTGAGAGAAAATGTTGGGGGAAAGAGATATAGGGGGAGACATAAAGCAAGTGTTGGATAGGTTGTTCAACGAATGAAGAATGAGGGTGTGTGTAAAATAAATTAGGCATGAAAAATAATATATATGCGAAAAAGTAGGAAGGATAATAGTCGACAACTTAAAGGTAACATGCAGGTGAAAACATAGGAAAAACATGCCCGAACAATGAGTTGTCATGAGGTGTAATCATGAGTTGTCATAGGGTTTTGGGATAAGTGAATAGGGTTTTGAGCCCTAAATTATATGTATAAATATGTAATGGGTTGGGAAGAATGGGGTTCGTGAACAGAGTGAGAGAATAGACTAAGAGTGAGAGAGATTCTATGTATGAAGGTTTAGGGAGATTTTTTTAGAGAGAGGATTTCACTAAATAGACGATAAGAAAGATGGGGAAGTATGTCATGATGTACCTATTATAAGTGCAGTGTGAAATCCTGAGATGAATTGCACAAAGAATAATAAAAAAACCAAGAGTTGTGGACGTAGCTCGAAGTTTGGGTGAACCTCATTAAATTTTGTGTCTGAATGCATTTTTATCTAATTGTTCTTGAATGTTATATTTATGCATAACTAGATATAGATCTTTGTAGTAGATGATTGAAGAGAAGTAAAGATGAATGTTACATTGGATAATTTATGTTGCAATCTATGTCACAATGATGCCACATAATTAAAGTTTACTAATTAATCAAGGGAAAGAGTTACAAAATATTGCACATGGGGTAGATAAGTAAGAATGAACATGTTGATAGCCTCCCATCCCCTCATCCTTGAAAAAAATTGGTTCATGCAACCCTAAGAGATTCCTCAGGTGAGACTTCACTTGTATGCAGGTGATGCCGAAAATGACAATGTCTATAGGGTTTGTTGAAATAATAAATTGAACCTAGGGTCTTACAACCGCACGTCAAGAAATGGTTTTGTTATAGGGACTTGGAATATGTGATTGAGGGAATGTTTTGGAGGCCAACTAAGAAACAGATCATCGAATGGATAGAAAGGAAGGAACGAGAATTGTTGGCACAGGGGAAGACCCAGGGTTTAGCTCCAAGAGCGCACCAACAAGACCTAACTACCGGCCCTTTCAACAACACCTACAAGGAAAATGTAGTCTCACCCAAAGTAGTTAAGGGGGATTGCAGGATACAGATGTCTACAACCAAAGGGAATACCAAGAAGATCCAATACAAGAACAACACAACATCTAGATATCAATTACCATCTTAGACCTATTTCGCACAACTATCTATCATATCTAACACAGTAATGCAATAATGGTATATCCATAAGCAAGAGAGCACAACATCAATCACACACAACACAAATATGTATGTGGTTCACCCTCTCCCTAGGGATACGTCCACAGAACTATGCTTTATAATATATTAAAATGAAAGCATACAATTCTTATCTATGCTCTTAGCTATCATATCTTCTCTCTTTCTCTCTGTCTTCCCTCCCTGCGCACCCAGCTGCAGGGTTGATCTTTGCACCCAACTGAAGATCTTACAATACAGAAGGCCCTCACACACAAAACTTCTCTCTCTCACAGTAGTACTCACTCAATCACACAATAATAATGAACTCTTAACAAACTTAGCACAGACCCAGTCCAATTCCTTTAGACCTTTATTTATACATTACAATAGCTCTCGGACATCCTTAGGTTGAAACCAAAGTGTCAAAACCCTAGATACAAAAACCCTAGCTGTCTAAAACTCTAGGTCAACTTGACCCATGTTATCAGGGCTTCGCTAGTTTGTCTTTCCTTCCTTCTCACGTGGTGATCCAAAGCATCCAATGGTGGATTTTTCTTCTTACTTAGTTGTCCACGATCCATATTCCTTGTTGATATTTCATCCTTGATCTCCTTGTCTATCAACTTGATTTCTCTTACTTCGTACCATATTTTCTTCTCTTCTACTCTCTTCGACCCACTATTAGTCACTGTGCCTTTCACACAGCTCGCATTTCATATTTTATTCTTTACTCTTTGCTTACTTCCATACCCAAGGGCCAATAGGCCCCCAAAACTCACCTGTGACTCGTCCCGAGGCACTTCAGATCTGATCCTTCTGATTTGCTTCAACTTCAGGTTGCGTGGAGCAGCCTGTACTTTCTTCTTTGTCCCTCCCTTTCTTGTGCAGACTATATTTTATGTGTATAGTACCCAGTTTCAACTACACCTGGTACCTAGACCCTTTTCCTTATGCTTTTAGTGAGAGCTGCAAGGCAGCTGGTTGTCATAGTACAGTTTAAACCGACTCTCGTTCACCAAACTTTCCTTCCATTCCCCATTCAAGGTCTTCAACTGTGTATCTCCTCCTTTTGTGACATAGACAACCTCATATGGTCCTAGCCAATGTGTTATGAACTTTCCTAGATGCTTCATGAATTTGTTTTTGTATATCAGTACCAAATCGCCTTGCTTGAATGCCTTCTTCTTGATGTGCCTATCATAGTAGGCCTTTTCTCTTTCCTTTTGTACCTGCTGATCGAATATTTCTATAAATATGTCTTCTTATAGTTCGACCAACTACGCAAGCCTATCTTGAACAACGCCAGTGTCATCCATACATGTAAAGGTTGTGATTCTTAAGCTTGGAACCAAATATTCCATCGAGACAACTACTTCAAGACCATAAACCAACTTAAAGGGGGTCTGCATTGTTAGCTTCTTGCAAGTGGTTCTATAGGTCCATAGTGTTGTTGGTACTCTTAAATCAGAGTCATCCCTATTCAAACTGCAAATCTTCGTCATCGTTGTCTCGATCTTATTGAATGCTTCAATTGTCCTGTTTGCTTGTGGATGGTAGGGTGTGCTCTTCGATTGATGGACTGCAAATTCCTCAGTCAAGGCTTAAACAGTCTTATTGATGAAATGTGTACCTTGATCGCTCATAAGGATCTTCGAGAATCCAAACCTAGTTATGATGTCATCAAATATGAATCATGCAGTTGTAGTTGCACTACATCCCTTAACTACTCTTGCTTCGGCCCATCTAGTTAAGTACTCTATTGCAGTGATTATGTATCTGGCTCCTTTGCGCTTGCCTGATGCATTTATAGGTCCCACGAAGTCAATGGCCCATTTCTCAAATTCTTGTAGGGTCAGATGCAGTACTAAAGGCATTTCATCTCTTCTGGGTGGTTTCCCAACTCTTTGACATATATCACAGGCTCTGTAATAGTCCTTAGCATCTATGTGTAAGGTAGGCCACCAAAGTCCAACTCTAAGAACCTTCTATGCTATTTCTTTTCCTACATAGTGTCCTCCTGTGATTCCTTCATGATCTTCTACCAGGATCAACAGTCACTTTGCCTCCATAACACACCTCCTCAATATCTCATCAAGTCCCATCTTGTATAGCTGTCCAGCTATAAGTGAAAAGTCTGCAGCATGCACTACCAACTATTTCTTCTAAGTGATTTTATATTCACTCGATGTCATTCTTATTGGTAGGAACTAGACTATCTCCATGAAGTGATTATCAATCGTTCTAATGGCTAGAAACTGTGCATTCGGTAGTGTATCCTCCAAACTAGTAGGTTCTTCTCCATGTTCTAACCTCATCAAGTGGCCAAGAACTTTGTTCATTCTTCCTGGATTAACCATGATCTCAAAATAATATTCCTAGAATAGCAGAAGCCATCTACATATTCTCCCCCCCCAACACTGGCTTGTTGACTAGGTATTTCAGGGTAGAGTGATCAGTAAACATTTTAAAGTGTCCTCCCAACAAGTAGTGGCAAAACTTCTGCAGTGCATACACCATGGCTAACCCTTCTCTCTTAATGGTGGTGTAATTAATCTCAGTTGTTGATAGCTTCCTACTAGAAAAGGATAACGGGTGGTCAATGTCTCCAACTCCCAGTTGTGCTAACACAGATCCTAATGCAATAGAATATGCATCGACATGCATGTGAAATTCCTTTCTCCAATATGGGAAAACCAAAATAAGCATGGTAACCATTTTCTGTTTCCTTGTGTCAAAGCTCTATTGACATTCTTCTGTCCAATGAAACTGGTAGTCTTTTTTCAAAACATTCTCCATGGGTGTTGTGATCTGTGCATATCTTTTAATGAACTTCCTGTAATATCCAGTGTGTCCCAATGTAGTGCACAGTTGTTTGACTGAAGTAGGAGGGGGGAAATCAACTATAATCGAAATATTAGATGGGTCTACCAACAGTCCCTACTTACACGCAATATGACCTAACAACACTCCAAAGGGTGAAAAGAAGATGCACTTCTTTAGGTTCAAGTAAATCTAACACTGTCTGCACTTATCCAACATTAGTATAAAACATTCAATATGATTTTTTAATAAGCTAAAAACAGTCCAATCATCAAAATAGGCTTCCATAAATTTATGTAAAAACTCCTTGAACACTTCGAGCACTACCCTGGAAAAGATGGTTGGGGCATTCTTCAATCGAAAAGGAATCACTGTATACTGGTAGGATCCCCATTATTTTGAAAATATGTTCTTATGGTGATCTTCCTTGGCAATCAATATCTCATGGTATCCTAAAAATTCATCTGTGAAAGAATATACCTCATGTCCTTCGACATTATCTAACACTTCGTCAATAAATGGTGTAGGGAATGGGTCATGCAAACATGCATCATTCAACTTCCTGAGATCTACACAAATCCTGATCTCTTCGATATTTTTATCCCACACCACCATAGGGCTAATCCATTTTGATTCTTCAACAGGTTCTATGATTCCTGCCTCCAACATTCTATCGAGTTCAATATTCACTTTCTCCTTATATTTAGTGTTCAATCTATAGGGTCTCTATTTAACTGAACTTGCATCTGGTTTCAAAGGGATCCTCATCTCTCCCATGGGCCCTTTAATTCCATTTATATCAATGAAATTGGTTGGAAACAAGTCCTGATATTCATGCAGTAACTCTGTGATCTTGTCAATATTGGCAACATCCCAATAATCTCCAAAATTTGCAAGATTTGGTGTTTTCTCTGTTCCAATATTGACTTTCTTGATCTTGATCAGCTTTCCAATGAAAGGTAGTTCAACTCTTGGTCCTTCTATGTCTCTTTGTCCTTCTGTTTCGGCGATGTTCACCTTCCTTGCATCATTGTCTTTGTCAGCATTGATATTGTAACAACCATGCAGTTTCTAGAGAGGCACAATCCATTCGTCCTCTTCTTGTTCCAAAGGGAGGCTAGGTTCCTCCTCAAATACTTTTTGTCTTACAATATGTAACACTTGATCTATTGTAGGATATTGGTTGTCAAACAAAAAGGTAGTTACAAAGTTCTGGGTCATACCTTCCCAATCTACAGTGATGAGGTGCAATTCTTCTTGTAGGTACCAATTGATAGGGGTTGTGTCCAGTGTTTTGATGAATTTATGCACCCACTTCTCTTGAGGAATGTTTCTCCAGGATTCCTCACAATGTCGCACATGGTCCTTCAGATAGCTTCGACCCGTGTACCTAACTTTGCATCCTTCTACTTGCTCTGAAAACCATGATGTCATCAAAGTGAGACATTGTACTCAGTCTATAATGTTGTTTTTGTGTGTTACCCACCATATTGCTAGGGTTCCTTTCAAGGCCTCATCCATTTCCAACAATATTTGTTGTGTTGGTACAATTTCTTCAAATTCCAACAAGAATGCTTCTAAATGATTCAAACCATCAAAGGTGGGCAAGTTAGTTATTTTTGTGTTGATCTAGCGAACTTCTCGGGTTAATATAGCACATCTCCTTGTAGATATTTCATACATTTTGTTCTGCCAGTTCTCCAGTGCTTCTTCTGAATATGATGAACACACGTTGTCACTTCACCATATTAGGTTCCCATCCACCATAGGATTAATGTAATTCTGTTGTCTGGCTCTTAATTTGTATATGTTTTTTGGTTCATATGCATGGTCTTCTTCTTTGATGGGTTCTATGTATCTCTAACCTTCATCAGG
Source organism: Picea sitchensis (assembly GCA_010110895.2). Taxonomy (NCBI): domain Eukaryota; kingdom Viridiplantae; phylum Streptophyta; class Pinopsida; order Pinales; family Pinaceae; genus Picea; species Picea sitchensis. The sequence continues at coordinate 28,382 of SNQJ01S0185776.1, read as the reverse complement.
ATCCAAAGGTGCAATTACCCTAAGGCCATCTCCTTCAAACATCATTTTTATTTTCTTTAAATCAACCACAGTGGAATTATTGAAAGCCCAATCAATTCCTAACAATGTAGGGTAAGGATAGTTATCATCAACTATATCAATCACATTGAAGTTTGAAAATGTCCTTACTCCATCGATGTCCATAGGAATATGTTCCAATCTTCCAAAGGGGCTTATATCTTGCTGATTAGCCATCCTAAGAGTGATAGGGGAGTATATCAACTTATGTTTTCCCATTAGTGCCCAGGCCTACTTCGTCATGACAATGACCTCCGACCCTAAGTCGAGGACTACATAGTCTATCTCATACTCTCCAATTTGAGCATTCAGGTGTAGTTCCTTATTTTTCCTTCTCTTTTTAGAGAATTGGTGTACTTCTCTATTCAACAAGGGATCTATCTTTCCTAGCTTGTATTGTCTGATTAAATTTTTTAGCTCTCGTACAATGCTTTCATCCTGAATCAACTTAACACAAGTATATAAGAATTCCATGAGCTTTCTTACCTCTTTTCCTTCTCCTGGCAGAGAAGATTGGTCGAATGCCAGAGGAATTCCATATTATCTTGGTTTTTGTCATGTCTTCGATGAATAACCTTGGTCTCTCCCGAATTCTTTTCTTGCCTCCTCAAATATTTGTTTTTCTTTCTTTGCATCAAAAACTTGTGTCTTCTCTGCAGCTTTTCTGACTCCTGATTCTTTTGTAGTCTTTCCTTGGTTCGCTCTGTCTTCTCCTATAATAGTGCCTCCTCTAGTTATAACAACAACTCCAGGGTCTTCTCCATGAGGTTCATCATATATCAGTTTCGCTTGTGAGTTTTGTTGAGGTCCTCGTCTCTCCTGAAATTTGGCTTGCAGCACAGGACAATCTTCGATAACATGTTTGAATGAGTTGTAGTAGTTGCAAGTCGTACAAGGGTTCTGAAAGTCCCTTGCTAAGTGTCTTAGTTGTGTGCATTTGTAACAGATGATCTTTCCATGACCTCGACCCATACCTCCTCCTCTTCCTCTTCCTCTGAATCCACCGTGAGGGTTGAATTTTCCTCTTCCTGGGGAATTATACTACGCAGTTCTTCCTTCTTGTTGTACTTCACCTTGATTTTTGTATATATCCCTTGACCTATCATGCATGAGTTCATAATCCCTACAATCCATCTCATCGTGTCCTACCGACTTACAAATTGTGCAATACAGATTTCTTGGTGTCTGAACATATTTTTTCATGTAATAGCATTCACCAGGGCGATGTCTATTTCTACATACTTCGCACCATGGTAAGGTAACTTGCTTTAAAGGACTTGGGGATCCAAAGGCCAAGTATTCATGAAATATGGAACAATTCTCCTTGTCACGGCCTTCTGATTTGCATCTAATGCACCAGATAACTTCTCTTTTATCTTTTCCCTTGTCTTTCTTCATATCTTTGACCTATCGAGATAAACTAGTTAGCTAACTCAAGATTTGACTCATACACGAGCTGGATTTTCCCATAGGGGCTGATTCTAACTTCATGGCGATCTCCAGTGCCTCTGTCTGTGAAGAAATATTATGTTGCATCAAAGGAAATTTGATTTGCGGTAAGAGGGAAACAATGAATCATTCCTTGTTCTGCTCATCTGGGATCTGAAAACTCAAATGGCTTGTCAAGGACTTAAATCTCTGATCAAACTCCCACATAGGTTCAGTTATTCTCTTCTTGATTTCTTTTAGTTTTGTAATGCATTGTGACTCTAACTTAGGGTTCTTGAATTTAGCGATTAGCACAGTCTTAATGACATTCAACAGTTTTGGTGCAGCTCCTTGGACAAATTTCATGTACCATCTCAGTGTGCGATCTCTCAGGGAAGTACTAAGTTGAGCTCATTTAATAGCTTTATCAGTGATATTTTTAATAATCCATATAGCTTCACATAGAAACCAGTGTTGATCAGGATCTTCAGATCCATCTCCTCTGAAGGTGGGTAACCTCATCTCATCTTCCATATATCTTCCTAGGTTTCCTAACTGAATATGTGGTAGACTACTAGTGACAGTTCTCAGAGTTCTCTGGTGACTCTGATTACTCTGATTTCTTAATGTTGATGAAACAACAGGAGGAATAATAGTACTTACTTCAACAGTCGGTGTGGTTCCTGAAGTTTTTGGATCTTCCCGACAAGGTTCTTCATCTTTCCTTTTCTCTACCCTAGCATATTCTGAATGCTCTTCATCTATCAGATATGCCTCTTCTCCACTATAGAAACCCTCGTCCCCGTAGTTTGGCTTATACAGGTTCGCAAGACATACTTCTATGAATTCTCTCCCACTGTGTGTATGTCCAACCTTTGTGTCATTGTCGCTGTCAGAGTTCTTGAACATTAGCGTTTTCCAATCTGGCCAACTACTGTATCTTCAAGATGTTATTCTCATGAAATAGCATCTTGATCCTCAACTTCAGAAATTGTAAAAAATTTCCCCTAGGTCCTTTAAATAAATACCTCTCGACTTGGCTATATGACTCTACTTTGTCAACAACAAAATCGGTGACGTACCCTCCAATGGTGTTATCAAACCAGTGATCTACTGCTCTTGACATGGTGTTATCAAACCAGTGATCTACTTCTCTTGACATGGTGTTATCAACTCTCTTGATCTTCTTGATCAGTGCCAACGTCCAAACCATAGGTGGTCTAGATCTAATCTCAAATTGGGTGTATGCTAACCTAGCTAGCCACTCATATAACTTCTGATGAATTCCTCCAAAGAAAATCTCATGTATATCAGTAAATATATATATTCCCAACCAATACTCTATACTAAGATTAGGGTTCTTGTTCTGGGCTTTAGCGAACTCCTTATCTTGATCTTCTATCCACTTCTTAATATCTGTCTTCGATGGAAACCACCTTGACATTCCCTCAAGAAGATTATTTTCTCAGCAACAGAATCATTTTTTGTCATAGGGGCAGACCCGGGGTTCAGCTCCAAGAGCACACCAGCAGTCCCTAACTATCGGCCCTTTTAGCAACACCTGCGAGGTAGATGCAGTCTCACCCAAAGTAGATATGGGGGGTTGTGGGACACAGATGTCTACAACCAAATGTAATACCAAGAAGATCCAATACAAGAACAACACAACATCTAGATATCAATTACCAGCTTAGACCTACTTTTCACAACTATCTATCAGATCTAACACAATAATGAAATAACGATATATCCATAAGAAAGATAACACAACATCAATCACACACAACACAAATATGTACATGGTTCACCCTCTCCCTAGGGATATGTCCACAGAACTATGCTTTATAATATAATAAGATGAAAGCATATAGTTCTTATCTATGCTCTTAGCTAGCACATCTTCTCTCTTTCTCTTTGTCTTCCCTCCCTACACACCCAACTGTAGGATTGATCTTTGTACCCAGCTGAAGATCTTACAATATAGAAGACCATCACACACAACACTTCTCTCTCACACAGTAGTACTCACTCAATCACATAATAACAATGAACTCTCAACCAACTTAGCACCCACCCAATCCAGGTCCTTTAGACCTTTATTTATACATTACAATAGCTCCCAGACATCCTTTGCTTGAAACCTAAGTGTCAAAACCCTAGATACCAAAAACCTAGGTGTCTAAAACCCTAGGTCAACTTGACCCGTGTTTTCAGGGCTTTGCCAGCCTGTCTTTCCTTTCTTCTCACGCAGTGCTCCAAAGCATCCAATGATCAGTTTTTTTGCTTGCTTAGCTGTCTGCAATCTGTCTTCCTTGCTGATATGTCATCCTCGATGTCCTTGTCCAATGGCTTGCTTTATCTTACTTTGCACCGTATTTTCTTCTCTTCTTCTCACTTCGACCCAGTATCATTCATTGTGTCATCCGCGCAGTTCACATTTCATCTTTTCTGATTTACTCTTCACTTACTTCCATACCCAAGGGCCAACAAGAATTTACTCGGAAAGAGAATAGAAACCCTTGGATGAGCGACAAGTAATGGATGCAAAGGTATGTGTACACGAAGCTGCATGAGATTTTCTTTGGTTAATTTCCTATTATATTAAGTGAGTGGTTAGAAATATTAGTGGAGAAAACTAGAAGGTACCAAACTGCAGTGTCGAGGAAATAGACTCCTTATTTGGTAAGATAGTTGAACTTTGTAAGTAACAAGACTTCCTGTGTAGTTGATTTCTAGTTGAACAATATATTGGGAGATTATCTTACATAATTTGCAACAGATTGTACACAGTCATATAGTGTTGCAGATAGGGATTTCTTTAAATGATCACACATAAGTTTTATGAAAGCATTGGGCATCTGGATAAAGATGTTTTTGTGTGACAAGTGTGTGATAACAACGGAGTCTGATTCCTAAGGGGATTCACGTACATAGGGGAACTGGGGAATGACCAGAGGATAGCCTGAAGGTAGGAAATAATGAAGGAATAAATGAAGGAAGGGAGTGACTAAAGATGCAGAGAAATGAAGAAGGTCTATCAGAAGAGGAAGAAGGTGCAAGAGGAGTACTATGCAGTGGAAGAAGGTACAAGAGGTTGAAGACTAGGGATGATAAAGGAGAGTCATGCAATGATATTGAGGGGAGAGAGCCTTGTGTAATAGTCTGGATAGTGGAAATACCTTACATAGAAGGAGAGGAAGAGAATTATAAGTTCATTCCTATAATAGAAGAGTTGTTAAGTCCTACTCAGACTGGATCCTATGTCAATTCCATGACCCTGTGTGCATCACCTAGATTAGAAGTAACATTTGAGGATTTTTCAAAAGAACTTATAGTTAGCAAGGGGAGACAAAGTAGTGGTAGTCAGAGAAGTGGAAGAAATGCGTCGATTCAGATTCAACCAGCATCATCAACTACACAAAACAACATGGAAGGGTTAGACAACACACTGAGACTTACTGAGTTCCATAGATTTGGGTCGAAGGATCCAAAAAAACATCTATTTGTATGTGAGACAATTTGGGTCATGAAGAATGTCCAGGATGAGGTTGTAAAGATTGTGCAGTTGGAAACAACTTTTAGAGGTCACACAACATTCTGGTATATGAAACTGTAGAGTACCACACCTACAATACAAGTGAGGACGTTAGTAGAAATTAGACAAGCATTATTGAAAGAGTTCAAGAAGCCAAATTCTGAATCACAGTACATTACAGAGTTGAAGGAAATCAAACAAGTATAGAATGAGTCAGTTTAGGACTATGATCAATGATTTAAAGATTTGATGGGTAGATTGACATTCTAGATCCGTGATGAATAACACCAACAATGACTTATTGTAGGAATACTACCACACATTCACCAGTCATTGATTGAACAAAATATTTCATTGTATCCTGAATTTTTGGAGATTGCAATGAAGCTAGAAGAATATTTTATACAAGATGATGGATAAATAGTGAAAGTCCCGACATAGTTATCTTCCTTTATAATTCAATTGGTAGAGCTTACAAAAGGGAAGGAGAAGCAGGAACAAGTCTGATGTACCAAGTGTAGGACTGAAGGCCACCATAAGGATGAATGCCCAACATTTACGTGGTATTTGGTGACTGGAGCACTAAATCCATTACTAGGAGGGGGATAGTGTGAAATATGTAATAAATTGGGACATCATCCAACTGAGTGTCCATTAATGGAGAAATACCTATAGTACGCCTTGGAAATTATTTTGTAACTTTTGCAAGTTAGTCAGACATGAAGATAAGGATTGGCGTGCATTCGATTTGACGAGAGAGTGCACTTTAGATATGTATAGAATTTAAGAGGAAAATGTTACGATAGAAGGAAGTGGTCCAAATTATAGCAATCATAGAGGCTTTAATCCAGGGAATCGAGGAGGATTTGGTAGAGGTTGAGGTGAAGGAAATTTTGGAAAAGGAGGTAGAGGACACTTAACTCAAGACTATCAGAATATGTGTACAACCTAGACATATTGTAGAGAATTGGATCATGTGACAAAATACTATCCTCAACTACTTACGAAGTGGTAGGAAAGAAAGAATCAAAAATAGAACCCAAATCAGAACATACAAATGACATCAACCGAGAAACGTAATGAAGGACCTAAAATAACAATTGTTACGCGAGGAGGAGCTAGAACAGGGGTTGATGTGAAGAATGGAAGGAAGAAAGTTGAGAAATGGGTGAGGAAATTGATAGGGCCTATGCTGACATTTGACCCTCGACAAGAAAAGGAGACATATCATGGGGAAACAAAATAGATACTAGGACTAGATTTGGTAGCATCACCATCATATGCACCTCCGGTATGTGACCGTAATATACCAGAAAATCCACTTGAGTAGGGAAGTACTCTAAGAGAGTTTATGAAAAGTTGGGTAGAATTGATGAAAGACGAAAATCCACTGAAAGAATTATGTGAAATTATTGATCATTATGTGCAATAAAGGGAAATTCCTACTACACAACGGGTATTGAATAAGGTACTACGTAAAAATAGGACCAACAGAGAATTCATATTAAGTGCATGGATTCAGGAATAGGATGTGGATAATGTTATTTTAGACTTGGGTTTCAATGTAAATCTATTACCAAAGAAGACATGGGAAATTATGGGGAAGCCCAATTTGATTTGGTCTCCTTTCTAGTTAAAATTGGAAAACCAACACAAGAAAGTCTCGATTTGCCAATTTCCAGGAGTATTTGTGAATATAGATGGGGTGCACAGTGCAACATATTTTGAAGTCATCGAGATCATGGATGATAGTCTGTCATATCCATCACTGACGAGACTTGAATGGACCTTTGATAATCAGGTGATCATTAATCTGAAAAGGAGGAAAATGATATTTGAGGTAGGGGACTTGATGGTTACTACACCATTGGATCTGACGAAAGGAAAGATGTATATTGAACTAGCTAGAGGGAACAAAATTGACAAATTATATAATATGACTGCATGAATGGATGACTATGTTAACCCCACTACAGATGGTGCACTCAATTAGAGAATAATTATCTCATGTGCGTCATATTCAGAGGAAGGTCTAGAAAATTGGCAGCAGAGGATGCATGAAGTATCAACTATATGATGTGCACATATAACTCGATCATTGCACTGGATTGGAATGGAGTTATATGATCCACCCAAATATGTTTGTTTGACTGACATAGAATATTTCGTATAGGCGTTTGAGTTGCAAGTACCCGAACAACAAAGGTTGTTGGCATTAGATGTTGTCTTGAAGGCCACTCCATCTAGATGGTGGTCTACACATAAAGAGGGAATGGAAGTATGGGAAGAGCGTAGAAGACTAATGCAAGTAATATTTGGTACCGTGGTGGAGTATATTTTACATAAGTATAAAGGGGTAAATAACCCAACAGATCATATTATGCAGTGTAGAAACATATGGGGCTCAATACTGAAGAAGGAATGGATGCACAAGTTTATACATACACTGGATACAATCCCTAATAATTGGTACATGGAGATGGAAATGTGCATAGAAACAACAAATTGGGATGAGATGACTCAGAGGTTCAAGGTAACATTTACTTTTGAAAATGAATCTCCATTAGTAGATGCATCTTTATAGGTCATTCAAACCAAGATATTTTCAAAACAAGGGCCAATGGAGGTTGAACCTATGTGTAGTGTGCATATATATTCTATGATTGTCCATGAAATATTGGAATGTTACAATGTTTCTAAAGAAGAAAATGATGAGGGGAATCCAAGGAATATACAATTACCTGAAACCGAGGGGGAAACACATAGTATAAGGACCAAAACTTGAATTTGTTGTGTATACAAAACCACTAAAGACACAAAAGATAAATATTGGGACAAAGGAAAACCAAAATTTCTCACAAATAGGTGATTATTTGAATGATGAAACTATGGAGAAGATTGCATATTTACTGCAAAAGTACCAGGATATATTCACAACTACATTCCCAGAGATGAAGGGGATAGCTGGTGAGTTAGGTGAAATGAATATCCCTTTGAAACTAAATGCTAATCTAGTGCGAAAGAGACCCTACAGGTTAAATCCGAAGTATAAAGAGAAGGTCAAAACAAAGACAGACCGAATTTTGGAACCAAGGATTATTGAACCAGTAGTGAAATCAAAATGGATAAGTTCAATGGTGGTAAAATATAAGAAAATAGGAGGAATCAGGATTTGTGTAGACCTAAGGAAGCTAAATGATGCATGTCTGCATGATCCATTTCCAACACCTTTAGAGATGGAGTACTAGAGAATGTAGGGGGGAAGGAAACTTATTATTTTATAGATGGATTCTCAGAATATCACTAGGTAAGTATTGTGTAAGAATACATGTATAAGACTACTTTTGCAATAGAGTGGGGAAGTTAACAATACACAGTAATGCCCTTTAGACTCAAGAATGCACCTGCATGTTTTTCAAGAGCTGTTGTTGCAGCATTTAAGGAATTTATTCATAAGTTCCATGAAGTGTATTTATATGATTGGACTATGTTTAGTCTATTGAAATATCACAAAGAAGTACTCAGGCTAATGTTGGATAGGTGTAGACAATGTAAATTTTCACTGAATTTGAATAAATGTATTTTCTGTGTGCCTTTTGGGATTTTGTTGGGACATGTGGTATGTAAGCATTTCTTATTAGTGGATCCTTCCAAGATTGCAGTAATTTTATATTTACAACCACCCATACCAATCACACAATTGAGAGAAGTTCATTAAGGGTTATGTGTATATCAAAACACCTATGTAGAAGTTGTTGAAGAATGAATATAAGTTCTAGTGGAATGAGGACTGCGAGAAAGGGTTGGATACATTGAAGAAGAAATTAGTGATCATGCCGACAAGCAACAAGTTGATAGGACATAAACCTTTTAGGTTCGTCTATGGGAAAGAAGCAATAATTCCGATGGATTTTATTGTGCCTAGCCTATGCATTGTAGCGATTACTAGTCTTTCGAACTCTGGCGCAGTAGAGGAGATATTGTCACAGTTGGTACAACTCGAGGAAGATCAATTTGTCATGGGGTTCCACCAGCAAGAACATAAGGTAAGAGAAAAGGAATGACATGATAGACATATTACACAAAAAAAAATCAAGTGGATGACTTAGTATTACTATAGGATAGTAAGTCCATGCAGCATCCAGAAGAGTTTCAAATGAATTAGTTAGGACCATATGTGATTAAGTAGGTGAAAAAGGAAGGTGTTGTGCAGCTAGAAATGCTAAATGGAGAAGCCCAGGGAGGCATCGTGAATGGAAGTCGACTGGAACTCTATAAAGATAGTCTACCATATGTGGATTAGTCTGAGATACGCAATACCAAATGTACCATAGTAGTGTATAATAGTAGGAAAAATACAAAAATAAATTAGAAGTGGAAAAAGAGAAAATAAAAATGAAGGAAAAACATGATAAAATTTAAGTAATTTACAATGAGCGTAAGGGCGCAGAAAAAGTGAGTGTTTTGTAGAAAGAAACATCACAGAGACAATTAGGTTCGCACAGAAGAAACATGTGGAATAGTACCATGATGAATACTAATGGAATCAAAAGGGTTGAAATGACAGTTAAAGAGCATTAATGATAAGTCATAAAGATGACGCATAGCCATAAATGGAAACAACAGTCAGGGATAGTGATAGAGTAGAAATATGAGGTACAAATCCAATGGTAGATATGGTAATAAAGCAACATTAAATCAAGAATTCATCACATCACCGGTATATGAGATAATTAATTCAAGCACGAGGGGATATGAACAACTGGA